>CAVLJG010000009.1:67480959-67721671 GCA_963669975.1 Acanthoscelides obtectus
CCTGATGCAATATTAGCCCTCTAGTTATTAAATCTAGTTCGTGTCTGATATTAGGTGGGAAATAAATGAATGAATGTGGAAAAGCCTATTAGAAGCCAAAGATGGAAAGTACAATGTGCAACCTATATACCACATACCCCTTAGTGGGCCGTTTTATAATTCTATACGCCCTAGTTCCTCTTTCGCAAATCACAAAATGGTCATCTTGGCCTTCTGGGTTCGGTACACCAGACCCCCTTACAGTTTGCGCATAGTACCCTAAAGCCTAACAGGGACAAACACAAAGAAAATAATTTTGTACTGGAATACGAGTAACTGTGTGACATGAAAGATATATTTTAGCTACCAATTGATGTCTTTCTATTCAAAATGAATTTCATTATGTATCTTTTAAAATTACTGCATTATTGGTGAAGCATTGTCATCTGAAGCGAGATTGTGTTTCCGTGAATGGAATGGATCCTGGTTCTAGATATCAGCTTATGGAGGTAAGTAACCAAGTGTAGCTCCCACAGTTATTTTACTCTCAACCGCTTCAAGACTTAGAAATAAGAGTTCATATTATTGATCACTCTATAACATGAATTTTGAATTTTCTGCAGACGTGTGAGAGATATTGGATCGAGAAATGGAAGATGAATTAAATCACACTAACTAACTAACTTCGGACATTACCAAGGATTCACACAATTTTTTTAGTTGTATAGTCAAGGAATTGTTGATTAAGATACAATGAAAAAGCAGCTCTTACTGATATTATTTACATGTGGTTTAAAATTTATACATTTATCCAAAGCTACGCCCAAGTCTTTGGCTGACTTACTTACTTCTATAGTCTCACCATTTAAGTTGATGTTAAAACTGCTTTGACATCGCTGGGGAAAAGATAATGACTTTCGATTTCAAAGGGTTCAACTAAAGGTTGCGATTATTTGCATACATACTAATAGGTTCCATATATTCATTTACCTCAGATTCAGCACTTTGAATGTTGTTATTATGGAAATGACTGCAGATCTGTGAATTGTCGACAAAAAATTAAATATTGCAATATTTAACAGCTGCCAGCAAAGCGGAAATAAATAAAGTGGCTATGAGTGGCCCAAGTATGGATCCTTGGGGCACTCCGGAGGAAGTGAAGCACTTTAGAGACAAAACCATATCAATGTGTACTCTTTAATATCGATTTCCTAAGAAGCCATGAATCATATTGGAGGAAGAATCAGAAAAACCAACATATTTACACTTGCCTACTAGAAGATGATGATTTGTAGTATCAAATCCATTAGAGATCAAGAAGATTTACTGATGTGATCATCCGTTAGTCCCAGGCTTAAATTTAGTAGGGTACATGCAGTGTTATATTCTTTTCGATAATCTCATCCTTTGGGAGGCGAAATTTTATGTTTAGGGAGATAATCGTACACTTGGGCGTACAATGGTTTTTCTAATGATTTGGAAAAAATGGGTATAATACTAATTGGTCTTAAATCAGAATATGAATATGACAATAATCTCCTTTACAGGCAGGTATTTATGATGCGTAAAATGAGAGCTAAAGTCACAGGCAAGCCTAGTTTTAGCATCTATTCCTGTTTATTGTACGACATTCCGGCCACCACGGTGACCTTTTTCAAGGACAACGAGTCTATGGACGCTGTAGCTGAAATGCACAATAATACAAATTCAGAAAAGAAAACTCCCAACCAAATAGTGCTACCATAACGAGCATCATTGTCCTTTCCCTTTATGAAAAGAGGCATATCTATCAGTATATTCATGTACTTGAAAGGAACAAGAGTTGAAGCAGATTATCGTCGAACTTTCCTCATTAAATTCATTCTGATCGCTCTCCATTAAGATCAGCTGCAGCTTTAGAACTTGTGCAGTGGCGTATCTCAGGGGTTTAAGGCCTGATTGTTCGTTTTGGACTGTTATGATGCCTATTGAGAAAAGTTACTCCGTAAATTAGTAAAAATGTGCATGTTTGTATAAAATTTCTTTTAGTCATTACAAGTACTCGTTTATGTTGCGAAATACATGCAAATAAAGGTTCATATGTCGAAGTATAGTGTACTAGTCCACAAAAATCAAGAAAAAAGTAAATTAAACTAGGCCCAGAATACTTATCTGAGTCTTGTAAGAGAAGGCTTGAATTTTAATAAATTTAAAATATTAATTTTCAACCGGGTTTTTGAGTATTGAGCAATGAATATTTTTGAGTCGTTTATAACTTTTACTTGTTCAGAACGATCTGAAAAACCTAAGTGCAAAATGATAACCACTTTGAAAATTACAATTTTGAGGCTGCCCAGTATCTGAACTAAAGTCAAAAAAAGCTTATTTGATTTTAAAGCAATTTTTATTCTTGCTTGCTGGGCTAACAAACGGTGGCCCTCTGATTTTCGCAAACTGCAAATATCTCCTTGAAATTATAGCATTGATTCGAGATTTTAGGTACTGTGATTTAAGTCAAAGAGTGCTTTTCCGGGTGAGAAATGTTTTGCTTGCTAAATTTTTCGAATACAAAGATATATTCGTTATTCAGACTCTACTTTTGTGGTTCTGTTTGCTTTCAATCTGTGTAACCACGACCAACCACATACAAGGCTGTCTCGTGCTTATCAGGAATCACCAGTATGGTATAAGGCTCGTCTTGGAGACACACAACGGCAAGCAAACCGACGGATGTAGTCTACTCTCTACCGAGCATCTAAGTATATTATAACTGTGAATTTTCTGTCTCACTAAATATTTCACAAACTAATTAGAGGGCTTCTTTCCAATCCTGCAACAAATTTTTAATGCTGTTCAAGTTTTGTACATCAGTCAACTTCTTAAGCATTTCCGTAATAGCATTCCTTTATGAAATGGAACACTAATGGAAAATATTCCAAAATACTGGACAGTGGATCTGCTTCAAATTTTGTAGTAACGTTTCAATGCTCCCAATGTTCCACTTGACGTAAACTGAAATCATACCAGAAAATGCCTTCTTTGGGGCTCTTGCCCACGTGAGTATTATGAGAATTATTTTAGGAAGTAACATCTGACTAAAATCCACAGAAACATATCAATACACTCCTTGAAAATTTAAAAATTTTAGACTTTGCTCTAACTTGCGACCAAAGCAAGTAACACCGTAAGAGTGAGATACCGGCTGGTCTTTTAAGTTTTGCATATGGAAATAAAACAACACGGTAGGTAGTTTTAAATGACTTTATTGTTTTTCGAAGTATTCTCCACGAAGATTAATACACATCTGCATGCGCTCGAACCAATTTTCGGAGCACTTATTCCACTCGTTTGCTGGCAGATCCAAAACGGAATTTTCGAATGCTTCTACTGCTTCTTCTGGTGACTGGATCCTTTGACCACGCAGTCTGTTTTTAATTTTCGGGAAAGTAAAGGAATCGTTAGGACTTAGATCGGGACTATATGGAGGATGGTCCAATAATTCCACGTTTTCTTACGTTAAATATTGCCTTGTTTTTTGGGCTGTGTGCGAGCTTGCACTGCCTTGGTGGAGGATGATTCTTCTTTCGGGGTTGATTTTTCGAAGCTCGGTGATGACTTTTGGCAAACAAATGGTGGTATACCAATCCGTAGTAACAGTTCTTTGCTCACTAAGAGGAACTGTTGCAATATGACCCGCTTTTGACACAAATGTCGCGACCATCTTTTTCGAAACACTTCGAGAACGGATGACTTTTGTTAGCTTTTCTTCACCTTGGAACACCCAAACAGCCGACTGTCGTTTATTTTCTGGTTCATAATAGTAAATCCACGATTCACTACCATTTTTTGAGTTTCCAGAATTGAAACGGTCAAGCGTTTTTTGATACCAATTAACCCTGGCTGCTTTCTGCTCTTTAGTCAACAGGTGTCCTGATTCTTCATGTAAAATTTTTTGAATTGAGGACGCCTCATCTCGCGATATGTCACATGTCTATCTTCAATGATGAGTTTGCGCGCAGCATCGACGTTTTACTGGGTGACTGCCGTATTTGGTGCACCCACCCTGGGATCGTCGCTCGTCACCCGTCCACGTTTGAATTCTCCATACCAACGGCAAATTGTCGACTGATGTGGCACTTCGTTGCCGAAAACAGACAGTAACTCAGCAAGGCATTCTTGTTGCAATAATTGTCTCTGAAAGTTGTAATAAATTATGGTGCATGTCCTCGGTTTACTTCTATTTTTCTAATGACTTGGTGACACTTAAAAATCCACTGTAGTGAGAACACTGCACGTATTGTTGTGAAACTTTGAATTTAAGTTTACTAAAGAGTGTGGTTCAGATTCAGTACTGACGTTCGATCCTCGCGGCCTACTATGTTTTTATATGCAAAACTTAAAAGACATCCCTCGTATTTACCAACGTTTCCTTCTAGTTGGTTGCTTCAACGTACTCGCCAATTTACTTTTCCTGGAAATCCGACGGTGCGCCCTTGCTCCCAGAAGCACGTATTACTCCCACATTGGCGTATTCCTTTGCACAGGATACTAAATTGCGCCCATATTTCGATACACTATTAAAACTTTCTAATGAGTTGCTTCAAGCAACTCCACCATACGCGTGTAGGAATAACAGGAAATTTCTGATAGCACGGTGCAGGTTTGATATCGCCCTCCGGGATTATTGAAGACTGTCAGGGAACGCACAAGTTGTTTGATATTATACTGAATGACAAAAAAAGGTAAACACCTAAAGTATAACACTCGAGAGTCTGCGAGAGACGGAAGGGTGAGAGACGGGAGACGGAAGATAGGTGGTCCGAAGTCATAGGCGGTGTGAATTGATGTGCGAAAAGTGAAAATAAGATATAACAATAAATTAATTGACGTAACAATAAATTAATAGGCAATTATTGGTCATTAACAAACTGGATGAAAATCAATTGTGTAGATAGTCGTCGTCTTACCGTGATGGTGTCTTAGTGTCAAATGTTCGCCTCAAACATCACTTCCAAACTATCCCCGTACTTGAAAGTAATTGGTAACCAACAATGTCCCTTGTCCACGGTCATCTGAAGTTGAATCCCTAGCACACAAACACAACACTCAAACTAAAGAGGTGGCATCACATAGTCATTGTCACTATCATCACTAGTATCTAACAAGCTGTCACCCGTTTCTCCCAAGCTAATAATTATCTCTTCCTCTATTTCTTCTATTAGCCGATCTTTGTTTCAATATCCATCTTCAATTTTGATGACGTGTTGTATAACTTTTCCCCAGTCATCAGTGGTTATAGAATAGATCGCATTAGTGGTTACCTCACTTAACGTCGTCAGGGTAAATTCGCCGCTATTGTTGCGGCTTCTAATAAAATATTTCACCTGTGCCCAAATTAGCTCAATAGGGTTGAACTCGCACATGTAAGCTTCTAATAAGATTATCAATTCTATAATTCTTACAGTCAGGTGGAGGCTTGTGTAAACAAGCAATCTCATACAGCTCCATTTTTCCCTCTGATTTTTTTTAATTAGCGATGTATCACCCGAGGTATCGACGTAGCTATTTTGGGGCGTCATGGAAATAATTTTAAATTTTCATTTGCTTTTTTTCAAGCGTTATGCAACGATTATAAAGCATAGTAGAGTATATTTCAACAGTTGGCGGAGCTTACTCCACTGGGACCCGGGGAGTGAAACGGGATATTAATGCACAATCTGGCAACCATGTCGCACCCTCAAAAAATGGCCGCTGACAAACACACAAGTCACCGTGTTGCCATTGTATAGCATGGAATTAAACCTTCTTCAGTGTATACGTTTTGTGACTGGGACCAAGGGTTGACGGATCCCACACATGTGTCACTCGTTGGGGAGTTTTGAAATAATCAGCTGTTATTCAAATAACGTCTTATTATATAACCTAGAATGTGTACTCGTGAAAAAAGAAAAATATTGCAATTTTCCAGTTTTTTTGCAGGTTTTAGGTTACGACATATATTTGGGTATTTCTTAATCGCTGTAAATATAGTGTAGATGTTTGTTCACTTCCTGAACAACGAAAATATTCAACCTTATGGATGTATGGATATCAAAAAAACTGAATGGTTTTGTGGGAATATCAATCTAAGATGACGTAATGGTTCTGATGAACGGCAAGTAAATGAATGAATGTTTGGAAACGAGCAATATCTATGAAATTTTTGGTAGAATCTGTCATCAAGTAGGTGTTTAATCGCTATCTGCAAGAGGTTTATAGGAAAAGAAATCATGGTAGGTGATGTTGAATCAGTAAAATCGCATATCAATTGAAAAAATAATATAAACATGAATAAACAATCGACAATTTTAAATAAAAACATGAATTTCATTCAAAAATCGAATTTTGGCTAAATTATATGTAATTTCTTAATATTCAATAAGCTGGTGATGTTTCAATGCCAAGCTGTCATCTCATACTTTGACAGTATTTTGTTTTCAACATTTCATAGCTATTGGTTGCTAAAATTTGTTGACTGGAACTTGAAGCTCATTCGCTGTATTTGACGGACTGTTACCTTATAGGTGGAGAATAACGGACTGTTAATTTGACATCCTTGGTAAAATCCACCCTGAGTAGTTAATGAAAATAAACATGTATAATATTACTTATTACAATTTTATTTAATACATCTTTTATAAAAGGTGTTCAATATGACCACCATTTTTGTTCCTGCACATGAACAATATGGCGCAAGAAATTTTAACACTTTATGTTATAAGATATTTTAGAAACCAGCTCCGAAAAATATTTTTTCCATTTGATAATGATAGACTATTTTTTAATAGACAAAAGATAAATAAATGGATCTTTTTAATATCTAAAATCGTTGGGACGGTTACGAAAAAATTCTACCATAATTTATGTAAGGATGGGGGTAGTTTTCTCCCTTCTCGAGCCCTTTCGGGAGTCAAATATTGAGACGTCTAGCAAAACACATGTGTTCTAAATTTCATTCAAATAGGACTAACGTTTACCTAACATGGACTATTTTATCATTAGTTTTATCATAGTATTTCTGGTCAGAAAACGTAAGATGGTCTAAGGATGGCCACTACTCGCAGCCACAGAGACCAAACTAAAACGACAAATCGATTGTAGAGCCATAGAAATGGAAATATCAGAATTTAAGCGAGCAAGTATTCAAAATTCGGCTATAAAATCTTCCTGTACATTAGGTTGTGTCATTCGCATACGTAACTGGTATCGGGGACAGGCTGTGTTACAGCACCAAAAATCGCATCTAATAGCTTTTATTCATTTTTCTTTCGACCGGAAAGATATTACAAACAACCGGCGCTGTTACTGACGTGGACATTTGTGGGCCAGCAGCCTTTATAGCGCGATGCTTTTAGGATAAAGTGTTGTTGAAAATATCGAGAAAGAATTATTTACGTATTGAAACGAAAAAACGCATTTACTGAAGAAACTAATTTATTGCGTTATTTATTACATCACTAACACTAAATTATAAAAAATTTATCACATAGTCTAATCATATTAGACGAAAATACCCATGGTTTGCTGAATAACCACAACAAAATTGGAGTAGATTGGTCAGGTAGTTTTTGAGAATTTCTGATAATCACTACTAGCTTATTGAGCCATATACAGGGTTAGTTCAAAGGGTATTTTATAGCAGAAAACACTAGTTTACCTTGCCGGTTTGAATCGCAAACTATTCTGGATAAATGTTATTTTTATGCAAAAAAGGATGGGTTACGGTTTTTCCTCTAAACAAATTCAAACATTTCGTATTTGTGAGTAATTTGCAACAAAATATACTAAATGACATATAAATCCGAACACCCAGTTTAAATGGTTTTATTATAATAAAATTTTGTATAAGTACTTAATGAAGCATGATAAAAATTTCAAAATGATTGCACTGCTTTAAAGCACTTTGACCTTTAATAATGTGTGGATGCACCCTGATGTGCTAAACATTCTCCAACGCGCCTAGGCATGCTTCTGATCAGGTGGTCAATGTCCTCCTGTGGTTTCTCATTCCAGGCAACCACCAACTCCTCTCGAAGTGCTTCTAGAGTCTGAGGAGGACGTTGCAAATTGAGCAATCTCCTACCCATCATATCCCACACGTGCTCAATTGGGGATAAGTCGGGAGATCTTGGTGGCCATGGTAACAATGTGACATCATTATGCTGAAAGAACTCTATTGTCACTCTTGCAACATGTGGTCGGGCATTATCTTGTTGGAAAGTTGGATCTGCCAGGGTGTCAAGATAGGGTAAAAGATGGGGTTCTAGAACTTCGTGGATATAACGCTGCGCGTTCATGTTACCTCTGATGAAGATTAAAGGTGACCTGGAACCATAAGCTATAGCACCCCAACCCATAACTCCAACAGTGTGATGAACATGTCTTTCAACAAAAAACTGTGGACTCCTCCTTTCACCACGTCGCCTTCTAACCCTGGCACGACCATCGTGCATGCCTAAACAAAATCGAGACTCGTCACTAAAGACAATACTGTTCCATTCCTGATCCCAGAGTGACCATTGTCTGCACCACTCAAGGCGATTTCGTCGGTGTTCTCGAGTTAAAGGGAGGACCCAGTGTGGCCGGTATGAAAACAAGCCAAAACTTCTCATTCGTCGGTAAACACTTCGCATGCCAATAGGTCTTCCGTGTTCTGCAAACCATTCATTTGCAATGGACCTGGTAGTGGAGAAACGGTCCCTTAAGGCCAATAATCTTAGGCGGCGATCTTCAAGGTCTGTTGCTCTACCGCGGCGTCCAGTGCCCCCTTGCTATTTGCGTACGGCCTTCTCGAAGCCATGCCTGACAACACCTAACCACAGTGTCTACACTTCTTTGCACTCTAACTGCAATTGCCCGAAAAGAAAGTCCAGCTATACGGCCCCTATCAAACTCACTAAGTTGACGAAATCGTACAGGTCTCCGTACTCTAGGCATCGTAACCGATCGTAAAGGATGTCAAGAACCAAAATCCGTCAACGTTGATTCTTTACTGCGGCTGAAATATTCATTTTTAGAGCGTTAGTGAATTAAAAAAAAGCAATATAAAAACCGGAATGTCCAACTGATAAGGCTGAAAATTTTTTCACTTGTTATTTACAGTAAGATAAATACATTCACCAACTTTTATTAAAATAAAACCATTTAAACTGGGTGTTCGGATTTATATGTCACTTAGTATATGGTAGATAGATCCGCTATGATTTAAAATGTGTATAGTATCGTATGTTTTTTGAATATTGTAGCGCATTCGTTCAACTCACAAATACGAAATGTTTGAATTTGTTTAGAAGAAAAAAATGTAACCTTCGTTTTTTGAATAAAAATAACATTTATCCTTCGGACTGCTTTGTGATTCACATCGGCAAAATAAACACGTGTATTTTGCTATTAAATGCTCTTCAAACGAACCCTGTATATTGCTCAATAAGCTAGTAGTGATGTCCGGAAAACAGGTGTTTTAGGCTAAACAATTAGAAATTCTCAAAAAACTACTTGACAAATGTAATCCAATTTTGTTATTGTTATTTAGAAGTATGAATCCTACGGATTTGAATAATATTTGCGGCAAGTTATCGTCGCATTACGGGTGGTCTCATTTTGTAGGTCTCATAAATATCTAAAAATCTATTTGAAAAGTTTTTTCGTTTCTATCAACACATTCGATTGCATCTCAATAAAGACGTTTTCTCATTCTTTGCTGTCAAATAAAAAGTTTTCCCATAAAAATTGATATACCCATTTTATGCGTCCCTATATCAAATACGTCCTTGAACAACTTGCAATAATAAAATCATACTATACAAGTATTTCGGGGAAATTTGCTAATATGATTAGACTTACATAGCTCTCCCCAGTCGTTCGCATTTGTCCGTTCTCAATTTTTTTCAGAAACTTCAGAGGTATCGAGGATTATTGTTGAGGTTCTGTAGCTCAGTAGGCCGTCGACAGATGGCGCTACTAGTTCTCGCTTGCGTTCGCGACAGCACGACTGTTTTAACTGCCACCAAGAGATGACGCTCATGGCGTCACCGTGTGATGAAAAGGTTATGTTAGTTTCTATAACTAGGATTGAAACTTGATCCAAGAAAAATAGCTCTTACATTTAAGAAATGGACCTCCGTTCAAACAACTATGTCCTAGAATTATGTCGAAGTCATGATCCTCAATTTTATATAGCTACTTCTGAGAGAACTTGTGTGTATGTCACAACACATATGGCCCTATGTTTTCGGCACGGGTATTACGTGTCTTGAAAAGTCACATTATCCCGATTTTTTTTTTGTCATTATATAGGTTTTTCTACAAGATGTTAACTTGGAAATAGCTGATGGATACCTTGTGAACTCGTTTCGTACGTGTTGCCTAAGCATCATGTGGCTTCAGTTATCAATGTTTCGCTCTGATGTGATGTAAAATCTGCTTCAAAGATGGCATAACTGGAGGTCCAAGATGAGGCATAGTGAGGATTTGTGTGCTGATATTGTCTGTTGATAATAATTCCATTGGTTTGCTCATTGTCTCCATGTGAAACAGACGTAGGAGGTTAAAAAGAACTATTTTCCCCCAAAATACAGGACTACTTTTTAATTGTTCGGGTGTATTGATATATAGTGGTATCACCTAACTATGATTTCCGTCTTTAACAACAAACCCAATGTGCGTCCGCCCTTTTGGTTTTACAATTGCAACAAGTGCTCTTATCCACGCTTACGTTTTGGAACACCATTTGGCTGCAACCTTAGCGACGGCCCCTGATGATGGCACCATGACGTGCCGAAAGCTCGAGATTACTGTTAAAAGAGTTTACTAAAGCCTAAAGTTTGCCAATTTCCCAATTAATAATTAATTTCATTTCTTGCCCAACTGGTCGTTGGCAATATTAATGACTGCTGCTCGTATATATAACGACGAGTAAGTTGTTTGACAATTTAAATCTGTCCTGTTTTCTCTGCCAGCATCACAATTGTGTTTTCAGAATCCTGATGAGGGCTCCATAGAGAATGCCGAAAGCTTAATTTTATCGTCAAAAGAGTCAACTTTAGCTTAAAAGTTATGCCAATTTTCCCAATTAACAAGTAATTGTATATATATATATATATATATATATATATATATATATATATATATATATATATATATATATATATATAATTTTGTACACATTCAGACCAATACACATAATCATCCAGATGCGATCTTGCGATTCAACCAACTTTCTTCTCAAAGATAAAAACTACAGACCACTAGGCCTGTGACTCGGCTTCACAAGACATATGCAACCAACAATGCGTGTAGTTAAGTTGAACGATTCCTCCATAGATGGACGTTCACAACGATCCTAGTGCGCGAAGGTGGAATGACTGTTTGCGTCCTAAAAACTACCTAGTCTGCAAGTCTTATAGGTTTTTTTTGACGTTTCATAAGCTTTTTTACATAATATCCGTGCCGCTCAAACAGCCAGTTCATCGACTCGTGCAAAATAGCGAAAACTGGAACAAACATTGTAAAGAACAGTTTTTATGTAGATTTCCCTCAACTTATAAATATGTTTACATGATTCTTATTAGTTGTTATCATATGGGGGCTTGGGCGAAATCCATTCGCTTACCCATTGCTGAGCCAAAGCGATCCAGCATAAATGTGCGTTCCCCTTCAACATAGATTTCATACGACAATTTTGAGGGTAACCCTGAACAAGGTCACCTTCACATACCTCACTTTAACCCGAACTACCAGCTGCTAATACTAACACCATCTGCCTCTGAATAATTCCACCTAGTTATTGAGCTAGTAAATAAATTTATGCAAGGATAGAGACAAGGAAGGCATTAGAATCTGAATAATCTGTTACTCATTTAGCATTATATCCAAGCAATCCGAATTCCCGGAAAATTAAATTATATCAATTCAAATCTACAGTGAAACAGCATTAGTTAATGTGCGTACAATTTACCAGAAATTCTAATTACAACAATCAATTATTTAGTAATAATTATCATATTGCTGAGCCACTCTGATTACAATACATGGCAAATTTGATAATAATGTTAATAGTTAATATTAATCATTCCTGCCTGTTAGTACAGCGCAGTAAACAGGGTTTGCAATTTAATACATATCTAATGAGTATTTAATTTTAAGTCTAGGTTTTACACGCTTCTATTTGGTAAGATTATATCTACTACATTTAAAATTTTTCCCAATATCTGAAGTAATATTTCAATGCACCTATAATTTATACAATGGATATCTTGTGAATACCATCAGTTACCCATGCATAGATAATTTCACCCGACTATATATAATTCCAGAACAAGTAAAATAGAGGAGTACAATCTATACGGCGACAAATGGTATGAGCATGTACATGATAGCTTGGAAAGATTACCCTTTTATATACGTGCGAAAGGTTGGGAAATCTTGAAACTGGAGATACTACAGAGCAAAATATGTGAATTGACCTAAACATACCTATGTCCAAAAGTTGATAGTTGATGTCAAAGTTACAATTTTACTTTCTTTTTTTCTTTATTGCTTCAGAAGTATTTCAGATTTTGGCATAAAACTCGGTATAGGCAGGTTTAGAATGAGAATGAGTAAGAGAAACAGGAATCAGTTATTTTTTTCTGGCCAAACTTCTAGAGGGCGCCACTTATAGCAGTATCTCGGTAAATAACTTATCATAACTTTTTTGTGCCACCCTGTATACAACAACTGACCAGAAAATCTTATTTCCTCGTATTTCCACAATAGAAAAGCTTTACGTGTTAGAAGAGCCTAAAGCTAATGGTTTGCGAGATATGCATTATTTGTACCATGATGATAAAGCATTTGTATAAAATAATAATCAAGTTGCTTTGGATAATATCTGAGTAGCGTTGCTATCGTTTTTGACTTTAACCAATGACACACACAACACCTTGCCTAACACAATCTCGAGCTCGACGAACTAATCCTTGCTTCACTCTCCAAGGCATTTGGAAATTATTGTTCATTTCCTGGTTATGGTGAAAAATTCCTTGCCGTTAAAGCAAAGCCTAAATACTACCACGACAGACAGCATTAAAAAAACTGTGTTGCCAATGTTGAACTTGGAGAGCTTCTTTATGTAAAACAATAGATTTCTACATCAAACAGAAAAAATAAAATCTAGCCAGTAAGTGGGTTGACCGTAGTTATTGCCGTGACATGGCAAATTACCTTCTACTCACACTTACACCCATCAAACTCGACTTTCTTCATCTTGGTTCCTACTGTTAACGTGCTTATGCTAAACAATGTCCACAGTAATTTTACTTCCCACAGACCGGAAAGAATCTCTTCTTACATACGTAACCTTGAAGCGCGATTGTTGATAGAAAGTAGCAAAGTAAGCTTTACTTTTGGCCGTTTTTGTCTATTTTATCAAGGCAAGACTGTTCAGATATGAAATGTCCTAGCCTATATAATCTTGTAACCTACGTTTTTGACCTCGATACAAAACCAAAGTCTAAAATCAGCGAATTGATAAATGACTTCGTGCACGGAAAAATGCAAACAATTAAAAGCGTAATATCAAATTTTCTTTTTCGTTAGACAAATGGCTTACTGTCTAAACCCAGGCGTGTTTTTCTCTGCTCGAAGCTCGCCTCCCGCCAAAACACTGCTGGTGGCGGCTAAAAATTTAATTTAGCTGCATTGACTTTGTCGGAGGCAAAAGGGATCGGAAGTGACGCACTCAAATGGCTTTTGACAATGGTTGTCTTTCAAGCGAACATTGTTTTCCAAATAATGGGAATGGAGTTTTACGATGGTGGTTCTGGCATGAAAGCCCGTTTCCTCGACATAAAATCGCGATTGGCGAATGTAACAAGAGTACAGCGGCTTTTAGGGTTGCTTTTTTATTTATCTTGTCTTAAAAATGTCGCGCTAAGTGTTTTCCTCTTCAATTCAGAGACCTTTTATAAATTATATTGAAATTGTGGTGTAGCATTGGCATCTCTGATTTTATTCTCAGTTAGAGAAATGACAGACCTCTCCCCGCATTGTACGGTTTTAGGATATATCAGTCTAAAATATGTTTTGATGGAAAACGTGGGCGTAAGGCTATAATACATGGATGCGGATGTAGAGGACATCAATTTACCCCTGAATCAATTCCTCTTACCTCCAGTTGTAAGCACATGCCTTTATCACCCTCCAGAGAACTGTAGACACTACTCAATTCGGAAAACGCTATCAAACTCGAGCAGACCGCGCAGAGTGTTCTATACTCACTCGATCTCGACGAGTTGTTTACGTTCCCATTTTTTCCCCAGTAAAATTTTATTCTCCCCTAAAACAGTAGTAAATACGGCTTTCAGCCGCCGACGTCGTGCTAGTCTGGTGGCAATTGATATTATGCAAAGCGGGCCGCACTTTACGACCCAACAGCGCTCTAAAATGCCTCGAGAATGAACGGGGTTGGGAAAGAAAACACACGCCCAGGAGTAGTGTGCACTTAATATATTACGACATAGATATAAACAAATGTGTTTCGTAATATATATCTAATCTGGTCGTTAACATCCTTTTACCCAACAGATATACCTACCTTTCGCTACACAGCTAGCGGGCCTATTTGTAGATACATTCATAAAAACTTGCACATGTCTTTAAGCATCTATCTCATTCTTGGTTTGACCCACACTACTTTTCACTACTATCGTTTTTTGTTGTTCACACATTCATCATTCATGGTTCAGGGATAGTTAAAGACCTCTATTCCTTTAAACGATCCTCTTACCTATAAAACAAAAAGGTTTCAACTGTCTATATTGTGCTAAGCCTTCCGAACTTAACCCAATCGCGCCCTAAAATGCCTCGCAAATGAAGGGGGAGGAAGAAAATTCGTACCCAATAGTGGTATGTTATTAATATATTATGACACAGACAGTCTTTCTTACGAGAGTATAAGCATATAGATAATTCACCGCCACTCTCGAATCGCGAATGAACAAGGTTAGGAATGAAAGCTTACGCCCAGGATATGTCACACACAGATACACTGGAAAATATCATCGAACCAACGTAGAATAAATCTTTGCCTAAGTCAGTTTTCATTGGGCTCTCCGAAAAAGAGTAATATTAATTTATTTATGACCAACAGAAGAACCTGAATGTAAAGTCAGTCTCAAGGAGGAATAAGGTCTTCTCAATATATCATGACACATACAGGGTGGCGCATCGAAAACGAAACAGACGCATTTATTGGCAGCTCATTTTTTTTTTAAATGCTCAGCCCCGTCGATTTTGTTTTCGAGGGGGACACAAGTTTGGCAAAACATCACGTTAGCATGTGCAGCCCCCTAAGCGGGGGTGACACCACCCCCAAAATATTAAATGGAAAGGGGGGTCGAGTGATACCTTATTTTAAAGGTCTTTCAATTCACTTTATAATGGTATAAAATTATTGTACTTCAGTTCAGTAGTTTTGAAGATTTATTGATTTAAAGCTTAAATAAAACTAATACATCATCACTAGTGGGGATCAATACATTTGGCAGCAAAGTAATTTAAAAATGAAGAATGAACTGACACGTTAGACAAGTAAATGCTGAAAATGGCCACCATGACTCTCTATGCAATAATAAAGATTTTGCTCAAAACGTTGCCGCACATTTTGGAATATTTGAGGAGTAACTTGAAGGCACTCATTCACAATTCTTTGTCGCAGGTCTTCTAAAGATGTTGGCTGAGTAGCATAGATTTTGCTTTTTAGACGACCCCACATAAAGAAATCCGAAGAGACTTCAACCAAGAGCAAAGGTCCTACGGACCACTCTGACAGACAATGACGAATAGTAGTGATAAATCTGGCGATCTTGGGGGCACCTCTTCTACCAATCCATCGATCTGGAAACATCTGATCTAAATATTGTCGAACACGTAATGTGTAATGTGGTGGGGCACCATCCTGTTGGAACATCAACCTATTCGCGATGTGCCGCCGATCATTCTGATTTTCAATTATGACTGTTAAAGCAGGATCTGTGGCGTCTTCCAATAATTCCAAATACATTTCACCGGTAAAATTTTCAGGTAAGAAGAAGGACCAACTAAATGATCTCCAAAAATACCAGCCCGAACATTTAATTTTTGTGGCTGCTGTGTATGAACCTCGTCTCGTCTTCATTAAGTTCTTGTACCAGGTGAATTTTATACGGATGAAAACTTTGGGCCTTTAGAATCCGTTGGAGAGTACGTCGACTAACACCACACACAATTGTCTCCAATTTGCGGGTACTTAACGTAGGATCTACATAAACTTGCCCTAAGACCCCTGCTTCTATTGCTTCGTTCCTTATGGGATTTTCAATGTTGCGTTTTTTATTTATCGACTGACCCAGTTTCCAGAAATTTAGCTACAAGTTCTAGAACATATTTTCGATGCACTGATTATTTCCGAAAAATATTTCGATAATTTCAACTCTTTCTGCTGTGGAATATACCATGGTTAATTTATGTAATAAAGCGATACAAGTTATTTTAGCAACAAAGCTTGGTGAAATCAATCGCAAACTATGTACTGAATTCCTATTTAAAATAAGTACGAGATATTTCCTTATCTTCCTTCAAGAAATAACTTTTTGGCCACAAAAAAAACGCTCCAATCGCTATTTTCACCAACAAAATGATAAACAAACCATTGGCGTAGTGAAGAAAAGCATTTACTTATTAAGTAAATTCTTTTAGTCAGATTTCTTCTGAAAGTAGTACAAACTAATCTGATGTACCTATTGAAGTCTACTTTAAGGCTTTAAATCAATAAACCTTCAAAACTACTGAACTGAAGCTCATGTATTTTATATCATTATAAAGGGAATTGAAAGACCTTTAAAATAAGGTATCATTCGACCCCCCTTTCCTTTCCATTTAAGATTTTGGGGGTGGTGTCACCCCCGCTTGGGGGGCTGCACGTGCTAACGTGCTTTTTTGCCAAACTTGTGTCCCCCTCAAAAACAAAATCGACGTGTCTGAGCGACTTCAAAAAAAACTGAGCTGCCAGTAAATGCGTCTGTTTTGTTTTCGATGCGCCACCCTGTATAGTAACATTATGCATATCTTTTCACTCAGTAATTGTCACTTTCAGTCCTCTAATGTATCGTTGCGCTTATCTGTGTATAAATACTCCATATCCTCTGTTTGGGGTGGCTCTACTTTCTCCGCGCACAACAGAGTTATCTGCCAAAGTTTTCAAACCCAATTTTTCGCAATGTACACAAGAGGAAGAAGCATTATAATATATTCGAAAGTCGAAACACGCCAACCCTTTTTTAAAACTGCACAACTCCTCGCCGCAAAACTCCGCTGCTGCCATTATCACCGCTCTTGGGGTTTATGATAAATATCGGCTTTGTTTGGGAACTTCCAAAGCCTCGGAGGAGTGGCAACTTCCTAGACTCTTATCCAAGTAGTCGGGCGAAATGTGGAACGTGGAATGTAGAGACAGGATCAAGAGTATTTCATAATTCATAAATATGTGCATCTTTGTCAACGTACCAAAATAATCTTAGAGGGTTTTTTTTGAGATATAAGGTACCTGTACCAAATAAGGCCAAGATACCGTTTGGATAGCAGAAAGTTCATAAATATTTGCGATACGATCATGGAATTTTAAAGGTATTATTCCAAGTATATTTCCAGGTATATCTCCGAGAACTTTTCTTTTCATATAAAAAAATCGTCTCTATTCTTCTGGGAACCATGGCCTTACTACGCACACCTAACCTTAAATATACAATTTACAAAATTGAAAACATTCAAAACCGGGCAACAGCAAATAACTACCTGCATATGCCTTATAGACCCGTTTGAATAATAAGAGATTCCGCAAAAAGAAGCCGACAACATGCAAAAACTGAAAGCAGAAATTTTATAAGGCGCATGTTGAACACCGACGCTGTGCTGCTGCGCCATCTAGAGCCGCTCCACAGTTGCTGAATTTATGGCTGCTAACTGCTATCAGTGAAATTGTAGAACTGCAGAAATCTTCAATTTTGAATTTTAATAGTTTCTGTAAAACATGCATGGCCTTATTTGCTACAGGTACCTTATTTCACATTCTAGACTGCTCTTCTCGAATCAGCAATTTATAGTCAATTTACTTGTCTCTCGATGGTATTATGACATCACCACGATAATTGCTGGTTGCCTATTATTTGGACTTTTTATTAGCACCGAAATAATATTCAAGAGAATAACTCAGCTGGTAGAAACTCAGAGGGCTAGTTACGCCCATCTAAGAAGTGGATAGACTCACAGAAAATCACAGTAAAAACAGGCAAACAGACCAGTAGATCAACTGGTATGAGTCGAACTTTATGGGTTTTGATAGCTTTCATCATAAAAGGGCTATGACTGGAAGTTATGTGTAATAACTCAGGTCATATTCATTTTGTTCTAATGGTTGTTTTTAACTCGATAAAACTTATGATAACAATAGTTGAACAAAATAATGTTATTTGTAATAAATATATGACTGCTCACTTGAGATGTGCAAGGCGCTTGTACCTCCAGTTCGAGTATTCAAAATATTCTGTTTTTTTTTCTCAAAACATATGACTTATGAGATTACAGGTCGGACAAATGTTTCAAAGGAACTGCCGCAAAGTAGCACTGTGTAAGGAACTGGGGAAGTGGGCAACCCTTTTCGATAGATCAGTCTGCGCCCTCGATAAATAGAACTCGAGCTAAAATTTGAAGCATAGGTCTAGCGAACTCATTCAGCGTGCCTAGAACACAGAGACAATTGAGAACCTTCCTTTCATAAGATTTCAGGAATGTTTCTGAAAATAAATCATAAACAAGAACCTAAAGGGTTTGAATCTTCTCCTGGTTATTCACTGGTGACTCTGAAACTGACCGTGATATTTAAGGTCAAAACAACTAGTGCCCCATACTGTTTACTGTGGAAATAGAGCAAATGTTTTACATTAAGACATTATCCTTGCTGAAAATAGTTTGACCTGAAATGTCCTGATCAAGGTCAACTTAGAAAACACTCGTTTGAAAGTAATTCAGGCGCCCTTCTGAAAATAAAGTAAAAAAACAAGAACGTAGCGTCAACAGAGAATTATATTTTTGCGTCAAATCAAGTGTTTTGCATGATCCCGGAAAATAGTACAGCGTAATCTTTACTTTCAGCCATGATCTCGGCCGTGGACGTTCAAGATCAAAATAATGTTCACACAAGGTCAGGTTTGAGCATAAAATTTTCCGTTTCCGGGGTTAAACGTAGACAGTCCCACTTAACTCGGTCGATTTGATCTAGAATTTGACATAGGCAGGGTAAAATCGTAAACCTCACCTATTTTAATTTTACCATAACCCTTTACTATCCCCAAACATTTTTTCGCATCACCCTATTTGTTGAGCATTATTAGGAGTATTTAAAAGAACGTCGGAAATTGCCTGTTATAATTGTTACCTGTGAATTTTCAAATGCCTAGCTGTCAAACAATAAGGTTCATCTTCTGATGTACAAAGCTTCCGAATGAGAAAACTCGCAAATATTTATTTCCATCTGTTATATATTTAATTTTAGGACAGGTAGTTAAATAAATCACGAGCAAAGTAATCCTAAGTGTGGTTCCATCTACAGTTTTTACAGTGATAATGCGTCAAGCACAAACACATTCTTTCCATTTCGTTGTGGCATGCATCCCTCTCGGCGTATCCTAAATTTTTATTATTCCCTTTCCGACTGAGCCAGACACATGAAAGCCATCAAGAAAAATCCCCTTCTCAGCATGCGGGGTAATCCTGTACTCAGGTCCGTAGCAGGAAAGAGGAAGGGATGAAACATGCTTCACAGCACCTGCTCACAGCTTTTCACATAAGTCGATGCAGTAGCATATCCTTCCATTGAAACGGACTTGCTTTTGCTCTATGAACAACTGAATTCACTCTTATTTCTTGTACATTCCTCTGGTCCACCTAACCTGACCCTTGTATATCCGTGTTAGGAAAATCTGCAGTTGATCGAGAAAACTGTAACTTACTTCTGCTCATGGGTAAATAATAGGACATTAAATGAAATAATCAAACGTGTATTGAAATAAATTCCGTTGGATTCTTGTCTCAAATATACTTACATGAGATTGAAAGCTGAAAATTAGTTGCGCATCCACTTTTTCCTATCCATTCTGCAAATTACATATGCAAATTTGCTAAATTTGATTTTACACTGTCGAATTACAGACAACGCGGGCGCGGTGATGATTTCCCGTAATTCTCCTCAAAGTTTTTAAAAAGACAGAAAAACATTAAAAATAACTTTGAAAGTAACCTGTCTTCAGAAAGAACAACGTTTGAATAACCCGTCGAACACAGCTAATAGATATACCTCATTATTCAGTTGTTGATCAAATCTAAAACTGACGGAGTTGTGGTAGTCAATGTATTATTGTGCCCACTAGCGTCAATATAGCTTCACATATTAAGAGCATTTCGTTCCAAATGCAAATTTAATGTTAATCATCTATATGGTATTTTGTCAACTACAGACCTGAGAATTAGGGATTATTGACCGCAATGCCTTATTGAGAGGTCTTTGCTCTAGGTGAGTAATCATAAAAAATATCTAGGTAACTAATTATTGTCATTTGACATTACATAACTAACTACCTATATGGTGTCAGTTTTACAAGAAAGAAAATATTTTTAAATATTTGAAATTGAAGGAAAAGATTGATTTTAGGTATAATTCGTTATGTAGCTGTCCTTCTTGAGAACCTCTAAGATCGGGATATTATTTAGGATTTTAATGCCCATGAGTCAATTTTTCTTCATGAGTCTTTACTTCAAGGCCATTCCAGGGCCACTTCAAAGACAAATTCAAAAGTCGAGCAACCGAGCTGCTCAACTACCTGCCTTCATTTTAGGTTTAATTTCACAAAAAAATGTACGTTGTGGGTAGGTGGAAAGAGTTTATTTGGCAACTTTTCAATGTGTATGCAAATTCAGCCAACCACGAACGTAATTAAATTTTTCTGCTAAATAAGAGCAACTGTCTCTCCCTTTCTCCCTATTCTGCCGTTTTTTTATTTAGTCCACTAATTCAATTTAAATTTGCCAGGGACCGCACATACTTCACTCTTCCGTGTCGATTAATTAGGTTGAAAACAGTACAGAAAAAAATGTCTAAATTCGAGCGGTGGCCGCCCTTTTAGAGGGATTTTTCTTGTCGCTGGTGACCGCACAAAAAGACTCGATTAATTAAAAGGTTACGGTTAAATTGCACTTTTGTTCCAGGCAGCCACGTTTGCAACGTTCCACCAGTCGCGCTGAATAAATACTACGAATTAGATTGAATTAGGGAATGCGACAGATTAAGTGACTTCTTAATTTACGAAAAATACTTCCGTGAGAGGAAATTCTTCTAGGAAAGCTCAACCATCAACTTTGTTACTGCAGGATGACGTCAAGTAGATTGTTCGGAAAATAGTTAAACGAAGCCGCGCAGCAACGCTCTCTTATTTGAAACAGCAGATCAAACATACTGATTCGCGAACACACATTTTGGACTGAATCTTGCCATTCCGGAATGGTTCCAGGTTCCAGAACCTAACTTTATTTCCCATTACGCATAAAAATCAAAAAAATTTACACCCTGTGGATGATCTTTTAGTTTCCATTACTACAAATTTCACTTTTTTAGATGGAGTGTCAGCAAGACAGACAGTAGCGCCTCTTTTAATAATAATAATAATAATAATAATAATAATAATAATAATAATAATAATATTAAGAAGCATCCGTGTAAAAATAAGAGAAATCTCCATGTCTGCTACATCGACTAGTCTAAGGCGTTTGATTCCGTGCCACATAATTGGCTTTTAAAGGTGCTGGATATATATAAAGTAGACAGCCGCATCATAAACCTATTGTCCCATCTGATCTTTAAGAGTTAATTCGGAGGACATAGGAGACGTGCGCATACGCAGAGGCATATTCCAGGGTGATTCTCTCAGCCCCATGCGGTTCTGTCTAGCCCTGAACCCACTGTCATCACTGCTGAATAATTCCAAGTCCGGGTATATGCTCGATGTGAGTGAGCCTACTAGATTCAACCATCTGCTATATATTTATGGATGACCTCAAACTATACGCCGAGTCAAGGCAACATCTTGCTTGCCGCCGTAGAACAACAGACCGTGAAGATCGCCGCCTAAGATTATTGGCCTTAAGGGACCGTTTCTCCACTACCAGGTCCATTGCAAATGAATGGTTTGCAGAACACGGAAGACCTATTGGCATGCGAAGTGTTTACCGACGAATGAGAAGTTTTGGCTTGTTTTCATACCGGCCACACTGGGTCCTCCCTTTAACTCGAGAACACCGACGTAATCGCCTTGAGTGGTGCAGACAACGGTCACTCTGGGATCAGGAATGGAACAGAATTGTCTTTAGTGACGAGTCTCGATTTTGTTTAGGCATGCACGATGGTCGTGCCAGGATTAGAAGGCGACGTGGTGAAAGAAGGAATCCACAGTTTTTTGTTGAAAGACATGTTCATCACACTGTTGGAGTTATGGTTTGGGGTGCTATAGCTTATGGTTCCAGGTCACCTTTAATCTTCATCAGAGGTAACATGAACGCGCAGCGTTATATCCACGAAGTTCTAGAACCCCATCTTTTACCCTATCTTGAGACCCTGGCAGATCCAACTTTCCAACAAGATAATGCCCGACCACATGTTGCAAGAGTCACAATAGACTTCTTTCAACATAATCATGTCACATTGTTACCATGGCCACCAAGATCTCCCGACTTATTCCCAATTGAGCACATGTGGGATATGATGGGTAGGAGATTGCTCAATTTGCAACGTCCTCCTCAGACTCTAGAAGCACTTCGAGAGGAGTTGGTGGTTGCCTGGAATGAGATACCACAGGAGGACATTGACCACCTGATCAGAAGCATGCCTAGGCGCGTTGGAGAATGTGTAGCACATCAGGGTGCATCCACACATTATTAAAGGTCAAAGGGCTTTAAAGCAGTGCAATCATTTTGAAATTTTTATCATTTACTTATTATGCTTCATTAAGTACTTATACAAAATCTTATTAAAATAAAACCATTTAAACTGGGTGTTCGGATTTATATGTCACTTAGTATATATTCAGCAATGATATAGGAATGAAATTTGGGTTAGATAAGTGCGCCACTGCCACTATAAGGAAAGGTAACTTAACTCATTTGGAAGAAAATTTAGAAAACATCGCGCCTCTAGCAGAAGACCAACCGTATAAGTACCTGGGGATGCACCAAAGTAGGGGTGTGTGTCATTCTACCATGAAGTCAATCTATAGAGTAAAGTACATCCGTCGGCTTACACAACTACTCAACACCAAATTAAACTCGCAGAATCTTTTCAAAGCAATCAACAGTTAGGGCAATACGTTCACTTACATATTCCTTCGGTATTGTGAAATGGAGTAATACAGACCTTGAAGAGATAGACAGAATCACTCCTGTAAAGCTCACAAAGTTCCATTGTCACCACCCAAAGGCATCAACCGAACGGCTGTACCTCCCTCGCGCACAAGGGGGCCGCGGATTGCTCAACATAACACAACTCTGCAAGTCTCAGGTAGCCAAATTACAAAATTACTTTAATAACCATCTAAGTCCTAAGATAGCTGCTGTAGTGGAGGCAGATGACTCATTTACCCCTTTGAGCTTTCGGCAACCTCAAGCAGATACGGCCTCGGAATCGAATACTGGGAGGAGAGAATGCTGGGAGGAGAAAATTCTCCATGGCCGTTACCCATGCCAACTGAGAGGTGACAACATAGATAAAGCTTTGTCATTCACCTATTTGAGAAAGGGATATCTCCATCCAACAACGGAAGGGTTCATAACTGCCATCCAGGACAAAGTAATAAAAACAAAAAACTATGAAAAACATATTCTCAAATCCAACGTCCCAGATGAATGTAGGAAGTGCAACCAGGCGGGCGAAACCATTGAACATATTACTGGAGCTTGCCCTGCGTTGGCAGCTGGCGATTATTTGGGAAGACACAACCAGGTTGCAAAAATAATCCATTCACAGCTAGCTCGTAAACTTAACTTGGCACAATCTCCTCCGCCATATTACAAGTACACGCCTGAGTCAGTTCTGGAATCAAAAGATGTAATACTCTATTGGGATCGACCATTTCTAACCGACAAAACTGTAGACTTTAACCGTCCCGATATTGTCCTGATAGACAACAGCAACCAATATGCACAGATAATTGAGGTCGGAATTCCGCTTACACACATCATCCTCAAGGTAGAGCGTGAAAAATCTGTTAAATACCAGAACCTGGCGATTGAAATGAAGAGGATTTGGAAGCTAAGGGAAGTGCAGATTGTACCCATTGTTATCTCTGTGGAAGGGGCTGTTACCAAACAAGTCTCCTCAAGCTTAAAGACCTTGGACCTTCCAAACGGCCTTCACATACTATTCCAAAAAGCCGTTATCTTACAGACGTGTCATATTGTGAGAAAGGCACTGTCTCTGTAAAAACTATCCTTGGTTGGGGTGAACTTCCCCTCAAAGATAGTACACCACCATACGTGAGAACTATGAGCATGAAAAAAATAATAATAATGATAATAATATATTTATTGCCCAACAGATACATCCATTTAAAGGACAATGTAGTTGAGTACAATTTGACGTTACAATATTTTTAACTACAATCATAGCTCGTCCAGTTTTTGAAAAAAAAAAAATGATAGAAAAAATGAATAGCTACACCTACTCACCTACATGTCTTAAATGCTATAAATTGAATAATAGTAGTCGCTGAATACAGCTAATATACGTATATCTTTGACTTTATCACAATTATCAGCTAAGGTGTTAAAGCTGGAGCACATAAAGTACACGGGTGACTTAATCATAACATTATAATTCGGTGTTTCTAAGTAAAAAGCGAGAAATCTTCGGGAAATGCGGGACGGTACATGAAAATCGATTTTAGCTAATAAAGCGGAAGAATCAACATCACTGTGTACGAGTTTGTAAAGGAATTTTAAACTATGACAAATTGTTCTCAGCTCAAGAGGATGCATTTCAAATCTGAGCAACAGCGCTGATGGAGAGTCCCACGATTGGGATAAAACACCATCTAATTTGAAAGTCAAGTATTTAAGAAATCTCCTCTGTACACTTTCAATTTCATTAGAATAGATTTGGTAATATGAATGCCTTACACTAGATCAGAGTTCCGCAAACTTTTTTGTGTCGTAGACCCCTTGCCATACCTGATATTGATTTCCTGTAAATTTCTAACTGTAGTGAAGTTTAGTGTTAAAAACTTAAAGTAAAAACGCATGTTAATTTATACATTTATTAATTGAATTTAAATTAAAACTACTCAAAATAATATTTTGTATCTGTTATGTAAAATATACGTAACATTAAATACATGTAAATAGGTGTCTGACCAATAAGTGCCCGCATTGGGAATAAGTGCCCGCATTGAAAAAAAATAAGAGGGATAAAATAAAAAAAGTGAAAAATACTAAAAAAATTTTACTTAAAATAGTACAATAACCGACTTCGTTTATAAATTATAACATAAACGTATGTTCTACAATAATTTCACTGTTAGTTTGATTAAATTCCGCTTCTTATACGTTTAAGTTATCTAAAAATAGGCAAAAAATTAACGAATTTTAGTGTGTACCTATCCTTGAATTTTCAGAATAATTTAAAAAAAATATATTTTCTATAAAAAAATCAATGTGGGCACTTATTCCCAATGCGGGCATTAACTGGTCAGACACCAATAAACAAAAATAAACTATAAATAAAATAACATAAGCAATAAGTCAATATTTTTAGTGAGAAGGATGAACCTGATGCTTTATTAATAAATTATCAACATTTGGCGTCAATTTTGTAAGGGTTAATCTTAAATCTCCTCGGCTAATGATGTCCAGTCTGTTTCTTTTTTTCGTTAGGAGATTGGTAACAGCGCTGAACCCCCTTTCCACTAGGTATGACGATGGAATTTCCTCGCTATATTCCATAATACGGGATAAGAAACGGGTATGTTGTTTTGCAGCCAGAATTGCTGATATCCGTTTTTAAACTGAACCTTAAGTTCTTCGTTTGTACTTAGTTCAGTCAGTTCCTCTTGTATTATGACATTCGTTTCTTCTATGTCACCATATGGATTAATTATCCACGGTGGTATTACCATAGTCAAAATATCCTCAAACATAGATTCAAAATCTGAATAGAGGGCACTTAAATGTTGAACCTAAGTTGAAACGTCGTCTTCCTGGCAGCTTGTCTGTGACAAATTGGGGAACTGAGAAAATTCGCCCCGTCCAATATTTTGGTTCATTAGTTTAACTCTGGCAAGAAACGCTGATAAGATGGACTTTGTTTTAATCAAATTTAAACTGTCGCCTTGTAATTGCAAATTAACCATATTAAATTTTGTAAACAAATCTGTTAAATAGGCGATGTCTGTTTTCCTCTTCATTAAATTTTCTTTTAAAATTTCATCTTTAGTATCCAGAAATTCTAAAAAGTGCAAGAAATCTTGTCGAACATAAGCCTTTCGACAGCCAGCGTACTTCAGTGTGAAGGAGTAATTGATGAAAGTGTTCGTCATTTTCTTCACACAACTGCGCAAATAACCGCGTATTCAACGCGTTGCTTCGGATTCGGTTTACTGCATCAATGACTAAATGAAGTGATTCATGCAATCTAACACTCAAATTTTTAGCAACTAAATGTTGTCGATGGATGACGCAATGTATTGCTAACACCCCTGACACATTTTGTTTTAAATAGCTTATAAATCCACGATAACGTGCAACCATGGCACGTGCTCCATCTGTAGCTACTGATATTATATTTGATAAAGGAATTGCTTTTTCAATGAAGTAATCCTTCAAAACATGAAATATTGATTCACCTTTAGTGTCGGTTATCAAAGTTCTTGCGGAGAGCAGTTCTTCGTAGATTTCTTGATTCATAATAAAACGAACATATGCCAATAATAATGCTGCATTATCAGGTAAAGTTGACTCGTCCAGTAGTATAGAGAAATGGGTCGTTTGCAAATAATTACATAAGAAGCTTTCAATATCAGAACTCATTTCATCATACAACTTTCAACAGTATTGTTGCTTAAGGGAATTCTTTTAATGATGTCAGATGCAGGTTTGTGTAAAACAGTTTTTAAAACCTCTTCAACGGCTGGCAAAATTAACTTCTCTCCGATAGTATGCGGTTTTCCGGATTTTGCTATAAGTAACGAGATATTGTAAGACGCCCGCAAACCATCATCATTTCTTTGTGACGTCGAAGCGAACATTCTGCTCGGTGTAGGTCTCTTCTGAAATTTATCTTTGAGTGTTTGAAAGTATTTCAAATCTTTCTCTGTTTTATCAGGGTGGCATCTTCTCAGATGATCTTGCAGTTTAGATGGTTTCATAGCGTCATTGCCCATAACTTTGTTGCATAAAAGGCACATAGGCGATTGTTTGTCCGGTAATGATGGAATGAAGCCAAATTTCAAATAATCAACACTGTACTGTCTACATTTCTTTTTAGATTCGGACATGGCATCAGTCATCTGTGGGCAAAATTAAATTATTTAAATAAGACAGAAAGACCAGCAGCTGTATATTAAAAATATTTTTTGATTTTTCCGAATTTTTCCGATAGTGCGACTTACTTTCTTTTCAAGTCCTTAAATAACTTCCTAATACGTTTTGAGTGCAGACAGTTTTCCTACTGTATTGTGAAAAACTTAAAACCTTATTTTTCAACGTACTTGGTTTGTTGCTGGAAATATGTTAAATTCATGATGAAATTGGATTTATATACGGCTGTAATATAATTGTGCAACCCCAGGATTGAAAAATATTATCTGATTCTTCGTCGACAGAACTCCTGAAAGTCACCAGTTATAGGTATACATTTTCATACTAATTTAGTTTTGAATCATCTTGATTGGTTCTCCCCGCGCTAAGATAGGAAACGTATAAAAATAAAGGTGTTGCTCCACTGCGGTCACATTAAAAACAGAAGCTGAAATCTTATTGCAATTGTGTATCGATTCATTGAAAATTAGTGAATTTTGGACAAACATGCAAATGCCACGAAAAAACTGTCACTAAAGTAGATAGCAAAATATTGACGAAAGTTTAAAGAACATATGTTTCAATATATTTAAATGCAAAAATTTCAGAGCTGCCATAAACTTCAAATTTGAGTTATTTACATGGCCAAAACCCCGTCTATACATTCCGATCATTTCTAATTACTCTATCGTTCAGGTTACCTAAACCTCTTTGCGGGAATCGGAATTTCGTTAATTCCCACCATTATTTCGATGGCCTGTTATTGGGTTTAGAACTATTTGTGTCACAGTATTGCAACGGCATTGATTGCGCATATTTCACAGGATACAACGCACTATTTGGAAAAAGCGCAGAACAAACAACTGACAATATTAACCTGCGCTCATTTCAAAACCGATACTGTAAATGAAATTTCCATAAAGTCGTATCCGGCTATTACCCGCTATAAAATTGCCAACTGTTTCGGACGAAGTTTTGGAGACTGGCTGACATGTTTTCCAATTCTCATAATTCTATACATGTATATCGCATATTCCTGCATGACGGGACGCTTTTTGATTGTTTATATTGGACAGTGAAAATTAATTCTAAAATATATCTCGTTTCACCGTCCGCGTCGCAATAATTGAACCTATATTTGAAAATATGGATGATCGACGCATGACAATTATATCTATTTTCTAATATAATCCATAAACCCAGCTACTGATTCGAATGAAAATTTCATACGCACCGGTTCCATGCATTGCTGAATATCTATCATTAATCGATTTTTTAAAATAATTCAGATATTAAATAATAATAATAGACGTCTTTATTAACAAAAGTACAAAATTACAGTGGATTGATTTGCGAAGTTTAGCCTTTATCAACATTTTTTAATCCTTTTCCAAAAAAAGAGCTGGAACCAAAAATAAAGGTAAATAATTACATTTAGTCTTTGGCTACTAATCAAACATATGCGCACAGTCGGGCACACGAGGAACGTAGATTTGGGTTGCTTATAATTATGTACGCATATCCCTTACTCCACTTTCCATATATTGGATGTTGTACGTACAACATGTATAGACTGGTAGAATTGGTAAGGAAACGAAAGATGGTCTGATTTTAATTAAATATTGAATACAACTGCCAGGTGTCGAATATTCACAACTTTATAAGCAAGAATGGAGCAAAAAGTTTGTACGATGACTGCAAAGGACCAACCTGTATACTCATTGCACAAATTGTAATAAAGAAGTCAATTTATTTCAATAATGAAAACACCTGTTGTGTGCACGCGCAAAGAAATATACTTTTTTTCATAAACGGCTCAGGTGCCGCAACCGCCTTGAACTACAGATGATCTTGCGGTGGTTCTGATTTTTTCCCCTACCTATTTCATCCTTGAATCTACAGAATTTCATCGGCACTACCTACCAATTTTGTCTGGTAGTGTCGCTCACTCTTGGTTGTGGAGCGTCCCACTTTTGAACCCGCCAATTGCAGATTTGTTGCACAACTCGTTTCTGCAGGCGAAAAGGACTCCATCCCCACCCGTAAATATGCATTCATATCACAGCAAATATAAGTATAGTATGATTGCCCGTCAGGTATCTGTCAAAATTTTCATATCGTTTTTATGTTGTAATTCGTTAGAAAACACTCTGGATGAAAATAAGCAAAAGGAAGCTCATTCAGATTAATGCAAAAGCCCCGAAACCTGAAGGTTATTTTAGAATATTCAAGGGGCATAGTAAAAAAATACAGTAGGGCTTTGCATTTTCTTTCAGGGGTAACCATGAGCATCATTTGAAGGTCAAATATGACCTTTCTTAAAGATTATTTCAGTTCGATCATCCTGTCAACGTCATCGTAAAAATCATCGTTTTAGAAGAATTTCTAGATTTTTCTAAATATAAAGCAAACATTAACTATTCCCAAGCTATTCACTAATCACCTTGAAATTGAGTTCACAATGACCATGACCAAATTAATATCAAGACAATTTTATTGATGCTTTTGGCCCCAGAAATAGACACAGCGGAAATTTTCATGTTTAACTTTGAACATGAGCGAAAATTATTTTAACTTTGAACGCAGCGGTCAAGGCCATTCTAAAAATACCGTTTATTAAATGCAGGGAAAACAGAAAAAGGAATTCAAAGGCAGCAGTTACTCAATTTTCGCTGGCTATTAACCGATGATTTTAAAACTGACATCGACCATGACCTTGAGGGGGAAATTAAGGTATAGGCGAGTTACCCTATACGTTAAGTATCGGAGGCGAATAGAGGGGGAAAGGTTTATTTTTAGTCACGGCCTTGGTCTGGTACGTTCAAGGTCAAACTTATGTCCATCTAACGCTTTCAGTGCCGAATGTAGAGTCCCACTAAAAAAATCTTCTTTACCTTGATTAGGCTCTTCAAGGTTAAGCTTAAGATCTAATTCAAGGTCACTACTAAATAACCTAATATATCGTGTCATGCGTGTGTACGTATTCTAGGGTTGTCGGAAAAGTCATGACGTTTATGCAACAAAGTATGCAATTGCATGTTTGGAAGTACGTGAGTCAATGACATTTGTATGTTGATTGTGTAGTTTGACAGTTGACACTTCAAGCTTCATTTGCACCAAAAAATTAAGTGATTTATTTGAGTCTCGTCGATTTTAGAGGACGTTGAAGATGGACGACCAAACTGTGCATTTTCGTCACATTTTGCTGTATTACTTCCGCAAAGGCAAGAACGCAAGACAAGCGTGTGAAAAGTTGAGAAAGGTTTATGGAGAACATGCACTACAAGAACGGCAATGCCAGAGATGGTTTAAAAAATTCCGAGATGGGGATTTTGATATCCATGACGCACCTCGATCAGGGCGGCCTACTGAGTTGGATAGTGACGAATTAAAGGCATTGGTAGGAGCAAACCCACATTACACCTCACGGAAAATTGCAGAAACCTTAAAAATCCATCATTCAACCGTTCACGACCATTTGAAGAAACTGGGATACGTAAGCAAACTCGATCGTTGGGTACCACACGAACTGAGAGAGGTTCATTTGACGGCGCGTGTAGACATCTGCGATATGCTCCTTAAACGTGAGGAAAACGATCCTTTCTTAAAGCGCTTGATAACGGGAGATGAAAAGTGGATTGTTTACAACAATGTGGTTCGCAAACGGTCTTGGTCCCGAAGTGTAGATACGCGTAACACGATCGCGAAAGCAGAGAGTCATCAGGAAAAGGTGATGCTCTCTGTTTGGTGGGATTTTAAAGGGATCGTGTTTTTCGAACTCCTGCCAAAGAACCAAACCATCGATACAACTGTGTATTTTCGGCAATTGGACAGTTTGCAACAATCCATCATGCAAAAACGTCCGGAGCTCATTAATTGCAAAGGCGTTGTGTTCCACCATGACAACGCGAGACCGCACACAAGTTTGCTCACTCGTCAAAAGTTATTGGAGTTAGGATGGGATGTGTTACCACATCCAGCATACTCGCCTGATCTTGCCCCATCTGATTTTCATTTGTTTCGGTCGCTTCAAAATTCCTTGCGAGAAATACGCTTTACTTCAGATGAAGCTGTACATCAGCACCTTGTTCAATTTTTTGCCGGTAAAGACAAATCCTTCTACGAGCGAGGAATTATGAAGCTGCCTGAAAGATAGCGAAAGGTCATCGATCAAAATGGGCAATACATTATTGATTGAAGTTTGTGCTGTATATGAATAAAATGGCCTTAAAATAAACAAAAAAAAGCGTCATGACTTTTCCGACAACCATAGTATGATGCGGTAATGAGCAAATACCTTACTGGCTATGATGAATACGATTAAATGTTGGTCCAAAATGATCCAATTGAACATTTCAAATTTTTTTTCACCAAGGTGTGGCGAGGTTTGTACCATCTACGCACTTAGATAATGCAAGTGCCAAGTATCTTTGAAGGATGAGAACCTACTGTACGTGTAATCAGCAAGGACTTAGTCGAATGGGTCATGAAAAAAGCTCCGTCTCTCAGTTCACGCCGATTCGCCATATTCCATTTCCTACTCTCACTCTCGTGATACCCCATATAGTCATTCACACCTTAGCGACTGTTTCGCAATCTCTGATTCTTCCAAGTGTTGGCATTTCCTTTGTTTTCCTGCGCCTTTTCCACCGACATTCCTTGGCATCTAGCGCTAACACCTCTAGATAAAGTTTGAATGAAGGTTCTCTTCCCCATCGTCAGTGTCGGCGTGATAGCGGTAACGCGTATTAGTCCGGGAACTGTGCTCGGCCCAAAAAAAAAAAGATCCTGTCATCGTTTGAAGAATTGTGCGCCACGGTTCGGCTCCCGTCCCTTCACGTCGCCTTCAAGTATCCTACGACTCCATCATTTTCCGGGGAAACTGAAAGTTTACTAATTTAACCCATCCCAAACGTGAGGGATTCTGGACAGATCTTGACAACTGCTGGCTTACGGCTACAGAATTCTAAATTACAATACAATACAATTTTATATTGTCACCTTCAAAATAACTTCCTTCTGAAGCACTGCAGAGGGTTCTTTCACTCTTCATATCAGTGCTGGAACTGAAGATATTCATCTAATGGTGATCTTGAAGTTCGAGGTCATTTGAGGTCAATTCAGTTTTCTTAAACGAAAGCCCCTATTTTTGATACCGGAAATAAAAGGAGCAAGCCATTTTATGTTGAAGTGTGTCCATGACCTTGGTTATGGCAGTCAAGGTCATTTAAACATTAAATGAATCAATATTTTTACTTCCTGAATGCAAATTGCAGAAAAGGTTACCTGGTCGATCAACTTCGAGGTCACTTGAGGTCAATTCAGTTTTCTTAAACAAAATCCCTTATTTTTGACACCGGAAATACAAGGAGTAATCCATTTTATGTTTAAGTATGTCCATGACCTTGGCTATGGTCGTCAAGGTCATTTAAATATTGAATGAATCAGTATTTTTAATTCCTGAATGCAAATTGCGGACAATGCTGAGTGTATCCTTGGCGATGACCTTCGAGGTCATTTTAAGATGAGATACGTTTTCAGGTAAGCTACTAACTTTTTGACAAGGATATAAAAAAGCGAGGCATCCAAGTTATGTATTGTAGAAGTAAAATATTGTATAAAAATGCTAATTGCTAAAGTAAGTAAAGAATTACTCAATATTCCTTTCTCCTAAACGGCAGCGGTATTACGTATTTTGAAAAGTGACATTATGTCGATTTCTTTGACATTGTATTGGTTTTTTGTGACATTGTGTAGGTTTTTCTTCAAGATGCTAACTTAGCACTAGCTGATGGACACGTTGTGAATTCGTTTTGTGGTTGTACGGGAGACCGGGGCTGGTTGTCACATGGGTTGGTTGTCACAATTGTTAAATCTCAGCAGCTCCGCAAGATGTAGTTGCCTGGCGCGATACACATCGTTTCTGCGTCCGCGCAGAACACTTGTATTCAGCACGAAAGTTGTCGTTGGTAGATTAAGGTCGCACACACAAAAATAAACAAATCGCCTGACCTGAGTAAATTTTTCGTTTGCCACATAATTTGTGTTTTCAAGACTACATTTGATAATAAAAAGAACTGTTGAATTTATTTTGCTCTTCAATAATCCGAATACGACTTAACGTAAGTATTGACTTTGAATTTGTTAATTTAGTGACGCTATCTAATCTTAAAAATTAATTATCTGGTGGGACAGGTTGTCTCAAACTAGCGGGGGCCTCTTGTCACATGGGACAACCAGCCCCCACACTAGACGATTAGCTTTGCACATCATTCTACGTAGGTATATGTATATAATGTATTTTTTTAGTATTTTCAGGTTACATAAGCATGGTTCGAAATTTCAAAAGGAAGACTGAGAAGGGCAAAGCGCCGCCTGATATACTTTTAAGAGCAGCTAGATTAGTGAGATTAGGATCCTCAATAAGAAAAGCGGAAACTGACTTCAATGTAAATTGCCGTACTTTAGCAAGATACTGTAAGAAAATTCTAGAGTCTGAATTACTTGATGACCGAGTTGTTGCGCCGTCAATTTCAGTTGGCTACATCAAAAATCATTTAGTATTTGAGCCTGAACTTGGAAATCATTTAGTGGAATATGTACTCAAAGCATCTGATATTTATTTTGGATTATCACCCAAAGAAGTACGTGGACTGGCATATGAATTTGCTAATGCTAATTCCTTGAAAATGCCGGAAAATTGAGAGCTCTTTAAAATAGCTGGTCCTGACTGGTTTAATGCGTTTCTAAAACGTCTTCCTGTACTGTCTATTCGCAAACCGGAAGCAACTAGTTTAGCAAGAGCCAGTAGTTTCAATAAAACGAACGTCAACGCATTTTTTGATAATTTAGCTTCAGTTATGGAAAAACATAAATTTGAGCGTCACGAAATCTGGAACATGGACGAAACTGGGAATACAACTGTCCAGAGACCCGACCGCGTTGTTGCCAGAAGAGGATTCAAACAGGTTGGTTCGATAGTTTCATCAGAAAGAGGAACTCTTGTTACTTTAGCAAGTGCAGTATCAGCTATTGGAAATTGCATACCTCCTTTTTTCAATTTTCCACGGGTACATTTCAAACCAAATTTTTTTAAATTCGGCTGCTCCTGGCTCACAAGGTTCTGCAAACCCATCAGGTTGAATGAAAGAGTTACATTTCTTGGAGTTTCTTAGATTGTTTCACCTTCATATGAAAAGTACTGTGGAAAGACCGTGCCTTCTTTTTTTGCCAAAGCAAATGGTATTGTCATGCTCTCTTTTTACCCTCACTGTTGACATAAACTTCAACCTCTTGACCGCGCCGTTTTCGGCCCTTTTAAGACATATGTAAATACTTCCTGCGATGCTTGGGTTTTAAATAATCCCGGTAAGACCATGACTATATACGACATAGCTTCAGTGGTTTCTACTGCATACCCCCTCGCATTTACTCCCAAAAATATACAGTCTGGATTTCGGGTGTCGGGTGTGTTTCTTTACGACAGATACATTTTCACGGATGATGACTTTCTTGCTAGCTCTGTCACTGATAGGCCAGATTCGGGTATCTTGAATGAAGCAATAACTGGATCAAACCCGGAAACCTTAAACGAAAAGGAACTTGGGCCAAAACCAACCATTTTGAACGAAGATGAAACTGTAAGTCTGATAAATATTGACACACAGGAAGCAATAGATAATATACGAGAGAGCAAAACAGCTAATCAAACTAGTTTTGATGATCCCTGCTGTAGTAGTTTAGTAAGGTTGCATACGGGAAATACGAATATAGTACTTCCAGAAAGTTTAAGACCTTATCCAAAGGCATCGGCAAGAAAAATGAATCGAGTTTCCCGTCGTAAACGAGGGAGTGCAATACTCACTGACACTCTAGTAAAAGAATTGGAGAAAGAGAAAAATAAAAGCTGGAAGAAGAAAAAGAGGAACAGGGAAACAGTGAAAAGAGACGTTTTTGATTCAGAAAAACACTGGAGAAATCTAAAAAAATTGAAAGACTCAAGTCCTGTTCAGATAATGAAACTGATGGAAAAGAATGTTTTTGCTTGATTTGTCTTGAACCATTTTCTAACAGCGCGCCAAATGAAGAAATGTTTAATAAGTACTTTTTGTAATAATAAATATGTTTAAAGGTATGACATAATTTATTAATGATCTAAAATACACGTGATAACCAACCCCAAGGAGTGTGACATCCAGCCCCCGCAAGGGGCAAGTTGTCACATTTGTTTCTGTATTTTGAAACATTTTAATTTAATATTGTGAATTATTTTACAGCCTTATCGATTTTACATAGTGTTCCCAAAGGACAAACCATATTAGTTATGCACCAAATATATGCATATAACGCTTCAGATCGAATAAAAAAAGAATTATTGAAAATTGTGAGAAGTAGCCCCCCCGGTCTCCCCTACGTGTTGCCTAAACGTCATGCGGCTTCCGTTATCAATGTTTGGCTTTAATGTGATGTAACATCATACTATAGCTAGAAGGAAACGGTAATGCATAGGTGCATAGTGAAGATTTGTGTGCTAATAATGTGTGTTGATGATAATTCTATTGGATTCGTGTCTCAAATACACTTACTTGATGTTCAAAGCTAAAAATTAGTTGGGCATCCAATTTTTCTTATCCATCCTGGAAATTACATATGCAAATTTACTGAATTCCAAAAATGAGAGAGATGAGAAATAATTATATTCACTGTTCACTGCCGCGGGTTTAGTCTACTCAGCAGAGGCGTAGAAGCATTTCGGTCATTTTGAACCTATGAACTGGGGATGCGTCAGCTTTAGCAAAAAAATTGTCCATTCACTCTTTCCACAACCTTTCCACGTTCACTGAACTATTATCAGTATGGGCGCTACGGTGTCTTAGAGTATGCGGCACGCGTAACAACTTTTAGCACGGGGCGTGGCGGCCAAGAATTTTTCACCGAATTTGTATGCGGAGTTTTCCGCTCGCTGGGAAAACTCCGCGGATTAATCTGGACTCTCGGGCTATTGCATCGGCGGAAAGTTTCCACTAGGTACGGCATGCACAGCTTAAGCAATGTCACGAAAGTTTGTAAAGGTGTTTAACATAAGTTTGATAAGTCTCGAACTTAACTAGGGAACTGGGATTTTTAAATTGTTCGGACTGTATTTCGAGTTCTAGTGTTTAGTTCCTAGTATTTACGTGTAAAAATATCGTTTACTTTTTGCTGTATGGTTCTCATCTCTTCACAATTTAAAGGTTATCAACAATAGAACTGCTAAATTTATGATCAATTAACGCTGTAAGTTTTATCTCCTCGCTTTAAAGTTATTTTTGATACGATGCCTAAGGTCAGCCTGTTCCGAATTTTTCCATTTCCTGAGAATTCAGTCAGATATATTTCAAAACCAGAGATGTGTTGGATTCATGTGATTTTTAACTTATGGATCACCATATTTATGGCAGTTGGATGTTGTCATCAGATATTTTGGTTGTACAGGGTGGCCGATATGTAACTTAAATATTTGTGAAATGAAATAAAATACGTGCAATTTTTTCATCTTAATCTTTTACTCAAACTTAGAAATTATGTATAAAAATAATATGAGACAAATGTCCGTCTCTAGAAGCTGCACGATCACATTTTCCATCAATTTTTGGTAGGTTTTGGGAGGAACATTTTCAGTCGCTTCCGTAATATTGTTCTTCAGCTGCTCTACAGTATTTGGTTTGTTACACCCTATTTTTTCAAGGTCACCATAAAAAAGTCAGGAGTCGTTAAATCCAGTGACCTTGGTGGCCAGTTGGCATCACCAAATCGAGAAATCAAACGTCTCGGAAATATTGTTCGCAAAAGATTCATTGTTTCCCTAGCTGTGTGACAAGTTGCTCCGTCTTGCTGGAAATACATGTTTTGCAGGTTAAATTGTTGAATTTGAGGGTCCCGAAAGTTTTGCACCATATCACGGTAGCGCTCGCGAGTAACAGTGAGAGAATTACCTGAAGCTTCTTCAAAGAAGTAAGGTCCAAAGACACCTCGATACCAAATACCGCACCAAACTGTGATCGACGAGGATGTAGCGGTTGTTGATGGACGACACGAGGGTTCTCTAATGCCTAGATACGACAATCCTGCTTATTAACAAATCCGTTCATATCGAGGTTGTCGGTAAAAATCGTTATTTTGGGTATTAGGCTGCAATATTGCGTGACTGTATTGTCGGCGACTTGCATGGTCACTAGGCTGTAGTTCTTGGGTTAACTGAACTATTTATGGCCGCAAATGTAAGTCTTTTTGTTAAATAGTGCATAATGACATGCGAGGAATACCCAGTTCTTGAGAACGATGTCTGGTAGACGTCTCAGGGCGCCCCTCTATACTTTCACGAACTCTCTCGATATCAGTTCGAACGCGGCCCGATCTTGGCAAGTCTTTAACTTCACCTGTTTGTTCAAATTTCTGAACAACGAATGGTGTTAACACTAGGCACATTATTTCTACAGAAATCTTGTCGTAGCTTTCGAATTAACAATCGACTCATTATTTCAGTAAATGTTTTAACAATACGGACGCGTTCTGGGATCGTGTAGCGCTCCATGTGCTTTAAACAAATACTACGGCGCCGCGTACGGAAATGTGTGTATAGAAATGGCGCGAAATTCAAATCAGTCAGTTATATATTGGCCACCCTGTATGATATATGACAGGCTGATTTTTTACTGTTGGCCTACCCTATACTAGGGTGGAGTGATATTTATAAGCCAAGGTAATAATGTGTTTTACAGGACATTTGCAGAGACAGCAAATCAATGGTTGTTTCAGATACTATACAGGTATTCAGTAACGAAACTTATGAAAAAATGGATGAGCTCCAAAGTTGCATTTCTTCATATTCACGCTCCGAATTTTTATGAAAATTTTCTCGGTGTACATTACAAAACCTTCAAAATGGTGATTGAAACTACTTAATAGGTTAACACGCGGCTGAGAATATTGCTGAAGACGGTTACTTATTATTTTAAATAAAAAAAGGCTATAACGTAAGAGTCGATGGATAGATTTAGTTATCTCCTGAAAACACAAGAAACGGCAGTCACCCAGGAAAACGTCGATGCTGTGCGCAAACTCATCATTAAAGATAGACATGTGACATATCGCAAGATTGAGGCATCCTTGAAGATCTCAAAGACCTCAATTCAAAAAAATTCACATGAAGAATTAGGAGTAAGAAAATTAGTTCCTCGTTGGATACCCCACCTGTTGACGGAAGAGCAGAAAAAAGCCAGGGTTAATTGGTGTCAAAAATCGCTTGACCGTTTCAATTCCGGAAAAAATGTGTACAGCATTCTTAGTGGTGATGAATCGTGGATTTATTGTTATGAACCAGAGAATAAACGACAGTCGAGTGTTTGGGTGTTACAAGATGAAGAAAAGCCAACAAAAGTCATCCGTTCTCGAAGTGTTTCGAAAAAGATGGTCGCGACTTTTGTGTCAAAAGCGGGTCATATTGCAACAGTTCCTCTTAATGAGCAAAGAACTGTTACGGATTGGTATACCACCATTTGTTTGCCAAAAGTCATCACCGAGCTTCGAAAAATCAACCCCGAAAGAAGAATGATCCTCCACCAAGACAATGCAAGCTCGCACACAGCCCAAAAAACAAGGCAGTATTTCACGGAAGAAAACGTGGAATTATTGGACCATCCTCCATATAGTCTCGATCTAAGTCCTTACGATTCTTTACTTTCCCAAAAATTAAAAACAGACTGATTGGTCAAAGGTTCCAGTCACCAGAAGAAGCAGTTGACGCATTCAAAAATGCCGCTTTGGATCTGCCAGCAAACGAGTGGAATAAGTGCTTCTAAAATTGGTTCGAGCGCATGCAGATGTGTATTAATCTTCGTGGAGAATACTTCGAAAAACAGTAAAGCCATTTAAAACTACCTACCGTGTTGTCTTTATTCCATATGCAAAACTTAAAAGACATCCCTCGTATCTCTAAGAGATAACTAAATTTGTTCACAGACTTTTGGAGCATCTGTTGATTAATGGAAACAAGGTTCTTACCGTCTCTAGCCGAAGTCTCAGCAACGTCTTTTAGCCAGTTTTAACCGCCATTTTGAAGATTCACCATTACTATACAACGAGATTTTCATAAATAAAAAATACAGGGTTATCCAAATTAAGTGTCCACCATTAGTAACTTTGTTATTAGTGAAAATACAAAGTTGTTTGAATTAGCAAACTAGTAGCATTTTTAACGCTGGTAAAAATGAGAAATAAAAAAAAACAATTGAGAGTCGTTATTTTGATTTTTTTCAGTAAAATAACATTTTTTTAAATGGAAACCCCTGTATATTATATTTTTTTCTGTTAAAGCATCAAATTTTAAACAAAAAAGTTCATAATGACTTTTCCGCTAAAGTCAAAAATAAAGTCAAAATAACGATAAATATTTTTAATTATTTGCAGTATTATAATATTAAGACGGCTATGAAAACAACATGGCGTTCGCGATTTGACAGCATTAAGATAAGCGACAAATTGTTAAACTGGACATACTCGCAACTAGAAGGCTTTGGAAAACAATGATAAAATCAAATAATGCCAAACATTAGTGTAAATACTTGTTTATAAGCTTTATTGTGTCATTAATTTAAAGAAAAATGTTCTCCCATGAAGAAAAGTGTGATATGTTAGAATGCTATTTAGTGTGCAGAAAATCCTCCTTGAGAGCAAGAGAATACTACAGTGAATTATATCCCGCTCGCATTCAACCGTATGAACGATATTTTCTGAGACTTTATCTAAAATTTAGGGGCAACGAAAATGTTTTTGCTAAAACAACGGCAAAAAAAGAATTCATAATAAGCGAGGCCACGGAAATTGCAGTTATTGGATATTTTGAAGCTTATCGTGAGAATTCAATAGCAGATATTCTCAAGGACTCTAATTTCAGTTATGGTACTGTTCAAAGGATTTTAAAAAAATACAAATTTATTCCGTATAAGTACCGACCAGTTCAAACGCTTTTGGCAGGGGATCCAGAGAGAAGACTTGTTTTTTGCCATTGGTATCTTAGCTTCTGTCGCCAAAATGTAAATAACTTTCGTTACCTTTTATGGACAGATGAATCAAATTTTTCAAATTCTGGAATGTTTAATAGAAAAAACCACCATTATTGGTCAAGAGAAAATCTTTTGTTAGTACATCCAAGAGGCCCACAAGTCCGTTTCAGTTTCAACGTTTGGTGCGGTATAATTGGTTCAAAAATTGTTGGCCCGTTCTTTTATGAGGGAACCCTAACTGGTGAAAGATATGTGGAATTTATGTCAGAAATTCTGACTAATTTCTTAGACGAATTGGATCTTATAAGTAGACATCATCTGCATTTTCAGCAAGATGGCGCACCTGCCACAACTCCAGAGGTACTTATCATTTTCTAAGTACTACTTTTAATGATCAGTGGATAGGAACAAATGGCCCAATACAGTGGCCTCCCAGATCACCAGATCTAAACCCACTTGATTACTTCTTGTGGGGTTACTTAAAGAACCAAATTTACAAGCGAAGGTACGATAACCTTGACGCGTTAAAGACTGCAGTTAGGGAAAAGATAACCCAGACAGATGGTAGGACCATACTTAAGACAGTTCGAGCAGTTGAAAAACGTGCCCAAAAATGTATTGAAGAACAAGGTGGTGTTTTCGAGCATCTTCTTTAAAAAAAATTGTTATTGTATTTTGTAAGATTATAAGTTGATGTTGAAAATAAAGTTTGTCGATACAATTTAATTGTTTCAGATTGGAGGCCATAACTTCAACAATTTGTAACCTAGGAGAAAAGTTATTGTAAGCTTTTTTGTCTAAAATTTGATGCTTTAACAGAAAAAAAATAATATACAGGGGTTTCCATTTAAAAAAATGTTATTTTACTGAAAAAAATCAAAATAACGACTCTCAATTGTTTTTTTTTATTTCTCATTTTTACCAGCGTTAAAAATGCTACTAGTTTGCTAATTCAAACAACTTTGTATTTTCACTAATAACAAAGTTACTAATGGTGGATACTTAATTTGGATAACCCTGTATAGTGTTTTACGTGTGTTTCTCAAAATATGAAACAAAGCAACTTTGGAACTTTAATTACTGAGAACTCAATTTTTTATTCAAATATAATTAAAATTTTATGTCATAATAGTGCAGCCCTGGAGACGGTTGTTTCACTGCTCATAGCAGTGCTGGAAACTTGATCTGATGAACTGTGTGATCTGAACGCACAAGATTCCGGACTCTGTCGATATTTTCATCGGTTCTTCAAGATGAAGGCTTCGTCGTTCATCTTCAGTGGAGTCTCTCCCTTCTGTAAATGCCTTAAACCACCGAAAAACCTGCCTCTTGACAAAACACTCCGTGGGACTGCTAAAGTTTAGTTTCCGTTGCGCTGTGCTCAATTCTGAGGCAAAGCCACCGTTGCTCGAAATTGAGATCATTCGTTTTTAGAATATAATAAAAAAAGCTGATTTACAAATAAAAAAATTGGTACGTACAACCAAATGATTCGAACGAGTTCAAACTTGTACTGAAGGCAGATCACATGTCTGCACTCCAAGCACGGCACCTCCAGCGTTGCCGGATTGTGCGCTACGTTGCCAGTCTCATCACTCAATTTACAGACCTCGTATAATATCCAAAATGACCATTCATTTGCTGTCTTGGCCTTTTCCCTGGTCTAACATGACATTCTTTGATTTAGCATTTCACAAAATATCTTGCATACTGAACTGCGCAGCGCCTCCTTCAGCTGCCTCCAAATTGTTCCATAAACAATCAAAGGAGCACGTCTTATGGAACGGTGTGGTGTTTACGAAATTTGTATGTGAGAGTTGTTGGAGTTTCCCGTCGTCGGAAGCCTCAGGAGATTAATCCGTTTTAGAGCTATCGCCGGAAAGTTTTCTCCAGGTATGCGGAGAAGTTGTTGGGAAAACGTTACCGCCAACGGAGAAAAAACTATACACCGGCTGACGCTCGGTATTTCTTTGTTTCTCTGACGTTTGTGGCCAGTTCTTTTGAAGAGACATATATCACTCGAGTTTCGGCCAGAATTACACAAGTTGGGATTAGGGCACGTTTGTTGTACATTTTTTTATGGCATGCTTTTCTTTAGGTACACTTTGGACATGTCGTCCTTGTTTTGGTTTCATAATTTCCTTATTCTTGTTACCTCAATTCATTCTGTCCATTGTGTGTACTTTTTATAACCGCGTATTTGGTATTAAGTGATGTATCGCTTGTTATGAGAAGAGCGAGTGTTATTTATAGGGAGACTATAAAGAGTGAGCTAGAGTTTGGATGTTGAAGCTTTCCTTTTCCTTAAATGTGCAGCAACAAAGTCGAACAGAATGAAAAATTGGCATTGCTTTGATAAGAAATTTCAAGTAGCGCCGTATCATATACTAAGTGACATATAAATCCGAACACCCAGTTTAAATGGTTTTGTTTTAATAAAATTTTGTATAAGTACTTAATGAAGCATAATAAGTAAATGATAAAAATTTCAAAATGATTGCACTGCTTTAAAGCCCTTTGACCGTTAATAATGTGTGGATGCACCCTGATGTGCTACGCATTCTTCAACGCGCCTAGGCATGCTTCTGATCAGGTGGTCAATGTCCTCCTGTGGTATCTCATTCCAGGCAACCACCAACTCCTCTGGAAGTGCTTCTAGAGTCTGAGGAGGACGTTGCAAATTGAGCAATCTCCTACCCATCATATCCCACACGTGCTCAATTGGGGATAAGTCGGGAGATCGTGGTGGCCATGGTAACAATGTGACATCATTATGTTGAAAGAAGTTTATTGTGACTCTTGCAACATGTGGTCGGGCATTATCTTATTGGAAAGTTGGATCTGCCAGGGTGTCAAGATGGGGTTCTAGAACTTCGTGGATATAACGCTGCGCGTTCATGTTACCTCTGATGAAGATTAAAGGTGACCTGGAACCATAAGCTATAGCACCCCAAACCATAATTCCAACAGTGTGATGAACATGTCTTTCAACAAAAAACTGTGGATTCCTCCTTTCACCAAGTCGCCTTCTAACCCTGGCACGACCATCGTGCATGCCTAAACAAAATCGAGACTCGTCACTAAAGACAATACTGTTCCATTCCTGATCCCAGAGTGACCGTTGTCTGCACCACTCAAGGCGATTACGTCGGTGTTCTCGAGTTAAAGGGAGGACCCAGTGTGGCCGGTATGAAAACAAGCCAAAACTTCTCATTCGTCGGTAAACACTTCGCATGCCAATAGCTCTTCCGTGTTCTGCAAACCATTCATTTGCAATGGACCTGGTAGTGGAGAAACGGTCCCTTAAGGCCAATAATCTTAGGCGGCGATCTTCACGGTCTGTTGTTCTACGGCGGCGTCCAGTGCCCCTTGCTCTTTGCGTACGGCCTTCTCGAAGCCATGCCTGACAACACCTAACCACAGTGTCTACACCTCTTTGCACTCTAACTGCAATTGCCCGAAAAGAAAGTCCAGCTTCCCGAAGTCCCACTATACGGCCCCTATCAAACTCACTAAGTTGACGAAATCGTACAGGTCTCCGTACTCTAGGCATCGTAACCGATCGTAAAGGATGTCAAGAACCAAAATCCGCCAACGTTGATGCGGCTGAAATATTCATTTTTAGAACGTTAGTGAATTAAAAAAAAGCAGTATAAAAACCGGAATGTCCAACTGATAAGGCTGAAAATTTTTTCACTTGTTATTTACAGTAAGATAAATACATTCACCAACTTTTATTAAAATATAACCATTTAAACTGGGTGTTCGGATTTATATGTCACTTAGTATATGTTGTTTGTTTAGATTCTTAACCCCTTCTTCAATTTGCAGCAAATGAAAAAATATCAAAATATTCCCAATCAGTTTATATTTGAAAATATGCTTGTCTACCTTTACTTTGATCCTTTTAGTAGAAGTATACCAACTTTGGTGTACTAAAAGAATCCTGTATATTATGGCAATTTCCAAGATCTATTAGTATCTTACTGTAATATCTGAATCTTATACTGTGGTTTTCATGCTGAGAATTCCTCATTTCTTCTGGTTGAATCAAATCACATATATCCAATAAGTACCACGACAAACTTAAGGAGAATATAGGCTTTGAACTGACCTCCCAAATAACAAAAACTTACCTATATGAAAGAATCACCGTTTCTCCTTAAGGTAAATTATTATTTATTGTATGACTTTTCGGTACCAAAGATGACCTTTTCCGAGCACAATTGACACTTTTAACAATTATACTTGAAACGTCGTATATTGAAGAAGAATTTTAAATTCGGTCATTCATCACTCTTATCGAAACGGCAATCGATCGCAAACGGTAACAGTGGTTAGTTATCGTTTTGCATAGATAAATTACTTTATCGTTTTGTCGAGCAGAGCAACGGGCGTGTTGTTTTGTTTTTGTTCGCGTATGTAGTCGTGTTTATTTACAATGTTCTCGAATCAAGAGTTCGCCAACATGTTGTTAGATTACGGTGAAGCTCGTCAGAATTCAAATCTTGCAGCTTAAGTTTATCGCGATAGATTTTGCCAACGGGTACACCCATGACAGAAGGACATTTGTGCAAGTGTACCAAAGACTTCGAGATACAGGACGTGTTCAGCCCACTAATATTCGCACTCGTAAAAGACAAGTTACTGTAGAGCAGGAGGAACAAATATCGTGGAAATCAATGCAGATATCAGCACTCGGGAATTAGGCCACCGCGTAGAACTATCGCATACCATAGTCCATAGAATCCTACGGGAAAATTTGCTTTATCCCTACCATGTACAACGAGTGCAGGCCTTGTTGCCAGAAGACTATCCTCGCAGACTAACATTCTCTCAGTGGTTTTTGAACAAAAACACTGAAAATCCGGATCTTTTTTAAAACATTCTAGCGACGAACGAATGTACTTTTACGCGAGACGGGATATTAAATTTTATAATACTCACACGTGGGCCCAAGAAAATCCTCATACCATTCGTGAAGGTCATTTCCAACAACGTTGTAAAATAAATATTTGTGCGGGTATTCTTGCCGATCAGGTAATTGGCCCTTTCGAGTTACCCCCAAAGTTGTCAGGAGGATCCCTTAGCTTTCTAGCCAATAACCTACCAGAACTTTTGAATCAGACCTTAGACAACATTCCATTACAACGGAGACAGAATTTGTGGTTACTTCATGACGGGGCACCACCACACATTTTTAGAGGCGTCATTCAGTATTTGAATGAACATTATCCAAATCGCTGGATCGGTCGAAATGCTCCTGATCCTCGAAAATGGCCAGCAAGATCTCCTGATCTCAATCCGATGGATTTCTGGTATTGGGGAGAACTTAAAGGGATGGTTTATGGGGCTGGTCCAATAACAACTGAAGCACAACTTCGCGAAAAAAAATTTAATGCGACGGAAGGAATAAATGGACAACTTCGAGAACCTAGAGTAACAAGAAACTGGGTTCGTCGTAATGAAGGTAAGTGGAGGACGACATTGTGAACACCTCCTTTAACTATAAAAAAAGTGCTGTGTGGGTTTTAAATAATGACTATCATAACGTTTACACCCTGTATATTATGTTCTCATATAGAATTTATATTTGTTTGTGTTTTTTTGAAGTCCATTTCACAAAGGATTCTTAATTCGTGGTCTGCTTGACCTGCAATCCGAGAGACGCTGCAACGTATATATAATCAGTAACAATAATGCATAATTCAAAAAGCAACCTATAAATCTTGTCATACCGTCAACATTCATTCCGAACAGGATCTTAGAAAAGGGAAAAGGATACTCGAGTGGACTGAATGAATCACATAATTCAGGAAATTACAGACCTTCTACCGATAGTGTATCGTGCGCTTATTAGCACCAAAGAGGAGGGAGCAAAAATGCAATTGAGGAAAAAGTAGATTAGCTCGCCAGGAAAAACCTTTTATATATGCTGTTAGATACGATCTACCAGGCCTTCCTGCCTGAAGTGAGTGAATCCCCAGAACTAACAAGTAACGCCACGCTTAGTGCGACATGTTATGTAAACAAAAGTGCGTATCTGATTAATTTACCTGTTTGTCATATTGAAACTTCGCGTATACCTAACAGAAACTTCAGATTATATTTTGGAATAAAAAAAGTAAAAGCAAAAGGTCGAAGTTACCAATATTTTGGTTTGAAATGGGGAGATACTCACTGTTCTGCACCATACTTTTTTATTTCAAGTTCTACTTTTTTATCGAAATGCACATAAGACCTCGCACAAAAGATATGGAAAATAGATCCCAGTCGATTTTTGATATATTTCTCGCCTTGCTGAGCAAAAATTCTCATCTTATAAATCATTCCTATGACTAGTTTCTAAGAAATAGGGGGTTGGACTTTGATCAATTTGCAAAAATGGCAAATGTGTCGATTATAGTTCTCGGGCCAAAAACACGGTGTACTGAAAGAAATATTTGATTAAAACACCTTAAAGGAAGGTGCTAGGACCATGATCCTTACAAAGTCAATTTAAGGGCAAGATGCACTCTTGAGACCTCTTTTTTTGTTGTCCACTCCACGTGCAATGTCCATATGGCGACTACCAACTAGGCGTACTTAAAGAACTGATCATACAACACTCGAACAGCACAATTTGAGTAGAATCCACCGTCTTTTTCTGAAATATTTAACTCGATAATTGATCGATATATTATACCTGCGGATATCCTCTGGTTACTTGGGTCACTAAAGTCTCTAAGGGTCGATTTCACTCGCATAAAAACCTAACGATGCCTTTGAACAATTAGGGAACAGCTTATTGGAATGCAATTTGATGGAAGCTGTCAAAGCTGTTCTACTATCAATAATTTCTATTGAAATATTGAATAAAGTCGTGAAAAAGCGGTTATTTCATAAATAAGGGCACATTCTACATGTAATGCCATGTCTTTGAGCTTTAGAATTAGGATAACTTTCATAGAATTTCCAGTTTATATCTTTTCACAAAAAAGGGAACTTATTTGAATGAACCAATGAAAATGCAAGAAATAAGACATCGCTATTATATTTAGTAGGATGTTTTCACTGTTTTTGATGCCTGTCCATGCATGGCAATCTAGTTTTGTCTCTATATCACATACAGGGTGTTGAATAAAACGTACCTGTATAAATGTATCGTTTTTTTTTATTTTGCCAAAAACGATATAAAACGCATTTCAACTAGTTAATCATCTTTTGTTTCATCAAGTACAGTGTATTAACATTTATGACCTAGAAATTCACACCAAATGGAAACAAGCAGCACATTCTGCATTCTTGGGTTCTAAAACATCGAAATTTGTAAATGCATCCGCACCCACCTACTATTCATCGTCTATACTCTGGGCGCTGAAGAAAGACATTAAACGTAAACAGTGAAGCACGTGAACAGATCCCTCGAAAGCATCCACGGATATACTCCAGTCACTTTAGGTCTAAACATCCTCGGCAGTGTATTTCTAGTGAATCCACAGACCCTTTTTCGTGTCATCGTGAGACTAGAAAAAGGATGACTGTTAAAATAAGTTACGTCATCGATATATTTTTGATGTAGGAACAACAAATTGGTTTAGAAAACATCCACTTTGAACCTAAATTGACTGGAGTAACATCGATCTACAGACAAATTCAAGGCCACTAGCAGTCGTCGGTGCTCTACGAATCTGCACAGGTTTGGACTTGTAAACGTGATTGTAGATGACACGACAGGCATCTAACAGTTAATTCACGCACAGGATTGCATTGCATACGCATTACGCATTCAGTAGCGTATACTCGTTTTTCGCGAGTGGAACGTTTTGTTTATATATTGCCTAAGATACGATGTCTGACACAGATACAGCCGACGAAGTGGTTGACATCAGCGCAACCCCACCCAAAAAAAGGGCTAAGAAGCTACATTTAAGTGCAAATGAAAAACAAATAATATTAAATATATACAAAAACCAAATTCAAGAAAAACCCGATTTGGTCGTGGACGAAGTTATACATATGTAAGGTAGCACATATTTCTGGAGTATGTCGGTCCAGTGTTTATAGGATCATTAAGGAATATAGGAGCACTCACTCACTTTCTGAGCCAAAACCGTATCCTGCAAGAAAAAGGATAACGGACGGAGTAGATGACTTTGACAGAACTGCCATCAGGAGGAAAGTGCATAATTTTTTCTTCCGAAATGAGATACCTACAATAGATAAGATATTAAGATTAGTTAATGCTGATGAGGATCTTCCATCATTTAAAAGAACCACATTCCGAAAACTTTTGAAGGAACTTAATTTTCGATTCTTGAAACGGGGAAGAAACAGTATGTTAATAGAGAAAGAAGAAATTGTTGTGTGGAGAAGGGAATACCTTAGGAAGATTCGGAAGTTTCGCGATGAAAAAAGAAAAATTTACTATTTGGACGAAACGTGGGTGAATGCTGGACATACTCAAGCGAAAGTTTGGCTCGACAAATCAGTAACATCATCAAGGCAGGCTTTTCTAGACGGTCTTTCGGCTGGATTGAAAAATCCTGCAGGTAAGCTCCTTCATCTATCCGGCAATTTAATTTTGATAAATTCGGGCAAATAATATGCTGTGATAGCAGATAATGTGTGATATTCTCCAAAAATGGTACATTCGCAGTGTAGTCATTAGGAAAAAAACTTCGACCCTCTTTTAAGCGTTATTTTGAAATTTATTATCATTTTTGGGTGCAGTCAATTTGCTTTGAATGGGTTTTGAGAAGTTGCAAACTTCAATTTTCTACGTTTTTTAGTTTTTGATCAGCATTCCGTGACTCTTAAATTCAGCTAAATGAACTCAATTGCCTCATTCCTTCAAATTTAATCAATCCATAGTGTAAGGAATAATTTATTTCCAGGAAAAGGCAAACGGCAGATCATTTGTCACGTAGGTAGTGAAGACGGCTTTGTTCCCGAAGCACTGTGGGCCTTTGAATCAAAAAAGACAGGGGACTATCATGAGGAGATGGACGGCAATTCCTTTGAAAATTGGTTGTCCAAAATGTTACTAAAGCTGGAGAATAACGCTGTTATTGTACTGGATAATGCCCCGTACCATTCTAGAAAAATAGAAAAAATTCCCACAATGGCAACTAAAAAAGCAAACATACAACAATGGCTGGCCTCAAAACAGATCGATTTTGATGAAACAATGGTCAAGGGTGAATTGATAAGTATAGTCAATAGACATAAATACAAATACGATTTTAAAATGATCGACGAAATGGCCAAAAAACAAAATAAAACTGTCTTGAGACTGCCACCCTACCATTGTGAGCTGAACCCTATTGAGCTGATTTGGGCCAACATAAAGCAATACGTGGCGTCGAATAATAATAATTATAAATTTTCTGATGTTAAAAATCTCTTTCACATCGCAGTCAATAGAGTTACGGCAGAGGAATGGAAAAACTGTATCCGCCACGTTCGGGAGAAGGTTGAGGTCAAAATGTGGGATTTGGACAATGTCATCGATACCCAAATTGAACCTCTAATAATTCATTTAAACGATTCAGAAGATTCAAGTTCCTCTTCTGAATGAGTGCGCGCAGCTTACTTACTAATAACTAAAAAGTGTAGTTAACTCATTTTTGAATCTCTAACTGAAATTTACTGTAAAAGATAATAATTATCTTGTATGAAATTTTTGATGACTACCCATAATATCTTGATGAGGTCCTGTAATGTCTCCTGCGCCTAAACACTCACTCACGAGCAATATGCGTGTATTTGTTTGGGTTTAGTTTCTTTCTTCAGCGCCTAGAGTTTAGATATTATAAGTCAGAATCAAAAATACCTATTTACAAAATATTTTCAAAACCTGTTATTTTCCGTCTTTAGTTAAATTGGAACACAACTGGAATCTTAATTGTTTTTGACGTTTTCTGCAGTGTTGCCGAACCGAAAAAAAAACGGAGTCGGTAAATAGTGTAGTTGAATTCGGAAAGAAGAAAATAATATAAACATGGATAAACAATCAACAATAATAAAAACAACATGAATTTTATTAACACTTTTTTTAAATTTGCCTGAATTATATGCAATTTATTAATATTTAATAAGCTGGTGATGTTTCAGTGACAAGCTGTCATCTCATACTTTGACAATATTTTGTTTTCAATATCTCACAGCTATTCGTTGCCAAAATTTGTTGAATGGATCTTAAAGCTCATTCGCTATATTTGACGGACTGTTACCCTATAGGTAGAAAATAACGGCTTGTTGATTTGACAATCCTGGTGAAATCCACCCTAGGTGATGAACATCAATCTCCCCCTTAGCATGCAGTCTATTTTACTGCGTGCTGTTTCATCGATGCCAGCTCTCCTCGTTGCTCTGGAGATTGAGTTCAGGACGTGCAGATCTATGAAAACGTTACAGCTCCATTTAGATTTTGTAACCTTAAGAAGAAAGCTGCCTCTATTCATCGTTGTCCTTGAAGGTGGTTCAAAGTACGTTGGATAGTTATTCGTCAACCTGGTTCACCCAGAAACTAGAAAAAATAAATGGAAAAAGGCCAAAAAGGATGAAAAAATAAGAAGAGCAGAGAGAAAGTAATACAACTGGCATATAGCTTACGGTTTTAGGTACAAATTTTGGATTACAAAAAACAATTAGGCTTTAGCTTGGTTTGTCAAAGTATATTGTTTTATATTATTTAAAACTGCGCGATTTAATTTTGTTCACAGTATGAGCTGCGGGTTGGAATGCCTGCGAACTTGATCAACTGTATCGTCAATTGACACACGCAGCGATATGTTGCAATGCAATTCCGCATATCAAGCAAAGCAGAACTGATGGGACTTTAGTTTCTTTCTTTAAGATTCGGCCACCAGATATGGGAATTGAGTACAACCAACGGTATCTTTGAGAGTATGAACTACTTTGATGTTTGAGTTATTGTCTAGACATTACTCTATATTTCATATTGTTTTTTTACCATTGAAATTAACGAAACCCTTGCCAGTTGGTGCAGAAAATAAAAAGGTATGCCTTAAACCGTATTGCTCCCAATACGAAGACGACCTTAACCCCCGGTGGAGCGAAAGACTCGTGTTACTCGCAAAAACAGTTCGGGCGCTCTCCTGTCTCTCCCATCTGCGTCCTTGAATGCCTCGCGGGACTTGTTAGGGTGAACTGGACGAGGCGAGGTCTACATCTCTCAGGGATTCGCGATCACACGAATGTGACATACAGGGACCACGAATTCTACTTAGAAATAGTTTGATACAAGTTTAACTGTACGATTCTAGAATCTAATACAAGAGTTTTGTGCCTACTACTTATGGTTTGATGTATTTGACGCAATAGGTACAATCATATAGATCGTAAGTGAGGTGGTCTCAAAAAAGCCATAATAGTGCCGATATTTAAAAAAGGAGTCGGAGGATGATTATAGACCAGTGTCATTACTGAGTATCTTCTATAAAATTATTGAAAAAATCGTGTATGACCGAAAATATTTTATCATCAAGTATAACATTCTAAGTAACAGACAGCATGGACTTCGCAAATGTATACTAAGTGACATATAAATCCGAACACCCAGTTTAAATGGTTTTATTTTAATAAAATTTTGTATAAGTACTTAATGAAGCATAATAAGTAAATGATAAAAATTTCAAAATGATTGCACTGCTTTAAAGCCCTTTGACCTTTAATAATATGTGGATGCACCCTGATGTGCTACGCATTCTCCAACGCGCCTAGGCATGCTTCTGATCAGGTGGTCAATGTCCACCTGTGTATCTCATTCCAGGCAACCACCAACTCCTCTCGAAGTGCTTCTAGAGTCTGAGGAGGACGTTGCAAATGGAGCAATCTCCTACCCATCATATCCCACACGTGCTCAATTGGGGATAAGTCGGGAGATCTTGGTGGCCATGGTAACAATGTGACATCATTATGTTGAAAGAAGTCTATTGTGACTCTTGCAACATGTGGTCGGGCATTATCTTGTTGGAAAGTTGGATCTGCCAGGGTGTCAAGATAGGGTAAAAGATGGGGTTCTAGAACTTCGTGGATATAACGCTGCGCGTTCATGTTACTTCTGATGAAGATTAAAGGTGACCTGGAACCATAAGCTATAGCACCCCAAACCATAACTCCAACAGTGTGATGAACATGTCTTTCAACAAAAAACTGTGGATTCCTCCTTTCACCACGTCGCCTTCTAACTCTGGCACGACCATCGTGCATGCCTAAACAAAATCGAGACTCGTCACTAAAGACAATACTGTTCCATTCCTGATCCCAGAGTGACCGTTGTCTGCACCACTCAAGGCGATTACGCCGGTGTTCTCGAGTTAAAGGGAGGACCCAGTGTGGTCGGTATGAAAATAAGCCAAAACTTCTCATTCATCGGTAAACACTTCGCATGCCAATAGGTCTTCCGTGTTCTGCAAACCGTTCATTTGCAATGGACTTGGTAGTGGAGAAACGGTCCCTTAAGGCCAATAATCTTAGGTGGCGATCTTCAGGGTCTGTTGTTCTACGGCGGCGTCCAGTGCCCCTTGCTCTTTGCGTACGGCCTTCTCGAAGCGATGCCTGACAACACCTAACCACAGTGTCTACACTTCTTTGCACTCTAACTGCAATTGCCCGAAAAGAAAGTCCACCTTCCCGAAGTCCCACTATACGGCCCCTATCAAACTCACTAAGTTGACGAAATCGTACAAGTCTCCGTACTCTAGGCATCGTAACCGATCGTAAAGGATGTCAAGAACCAAAATCCGCCAACGTTGATTCTTTACTGCGGCTGAAATATTCATTTTTAGAGCGTTAGTGAATTAAAGAAAGCAGTAGTATAAAAACCGGAATGTCCAACTGATAAGGCTGAAAATTTTTTCACTTGTTATTTACAGTAAGATAAATACATTCACCAACTTTTATTAAAATAAAACCATTTAAACTGGGTGTTCGGGTTTATATGTCACTTAGTATATATCTGCTGAGTAGGGCTGCATTGACCTAATTCAATACCTATCCGATAAACTGGACAGAGGGGAACTTGTGCTCACTATATCATTTGACTTGACACGTGCGTTTGATACAGTTTTCAAAATCTTAGTTAAGAATAAAATGGAACATATGGGACTGAGGGGTAGTATTAATTATTTTATGTGTTCTTACTTTTCAGGCAGTAGGTTTGCTGTTAGAATTGGTGAATCAGTGTCCGATTATTATAATTAAGATATCGGTACCCCACAGGGTAGTGTTCTTGGACCCATGGTCTTTTTGCTTTTCTTAAACGATTTACTAGACCACATCACTGAAGGCGAAGTATTTTTATATGCGGATGATACTACTGCAGTAGTCTCTGCTGTATCTGAAACAGAATTGTAACTGAAGGTGAACACAGTGCTCCAAGAGTTTGCTAACTGGTGTAATCTAAATGATTAATCACGATAAAACTGTAGCTGTGAATATAAGGTCTGTGAAGAAGCAATCCTGTAATGTTAACTTGTCCCTCAATGGCCACAACATCGAGCTATCTCTGTCTAAAAATTCTTGGGCTTAGTGGTGGATTGCCACCAAAACTGCCTCAGGGTTTGCAAAAAGTTAAATATATGCTTTTGTCATAAATAGTCTAAAAATTGTTTAAGTCGTGAAACCTTAATTAGTGTCTACTATGAGTTTATATACTCGGTCCTATCATATAATATTGTTGTCTGGGGACAGGCCTCAACTATCGACAGAGTCTTCATCACACAAAAAAGAGTCATTAGAAATATGTTCAGTTTATCGTTCAGGGCATCCTGTAGGGACTTTTCTAAGAAATATTAACTTTTGACCGTCTCCTCAATTTATTTGCTAAAACTACTAACCTATACTCATAAAAACAAATGCTCTTTCCAAAAAAAAATCACATTTTTATGATTATAACACGAGGAATAAGAACCAATTTTGCTTAAGTAAGCATAACTTAACTACTCACGAAAAGTCGCCTAGATATGCTGCTACACGAATATACAATAATTTAACAGAATCTCTTAAACAAATAGATAGTCTTTTGCTCTTCAAATAGCACCTTAAGCGAATGCTCTTATCTAACACCTTCAACAGCATAGATGAGTTCCTTGCGTTTTTGAAGGACCTGAAATAATGCAATTGTCAGGAGGTCGATTAACTTGGCTACTTTTTAAATTTTATGTTATCAGTTTGTCTGTTGTTCTTTTAGTTTGTTTTTTATTTCGCCTTTACTTTTTAGAAGTATTATATGTGATACTTATGACGTGTTCCTGTCTATACTTATATATAGTGTTTGGAGCTAATAAAGGAATTTGAATTTGAATTTGATGATGAGTTTGTGAGAGTAAGGGCTGCGCACCATTTTGCATAATTTTATAGTGGGATTAGGGTCGTGTTGTAGACCATTTTTAAGCTTCATATTAATACCTTATAGGCATGTAATACAAAGCTCTGTGTCAAGGCTGAGTTTGAGTAAGGGAGCAAGGCTGGACAGAGAGGTTCAGTGTCTATGGGGGGCCACAGTGCTGTTTAGGCTTGCAAACCAAGCCCTTTTCTGTAATCTAAAGCTACAGAATATAAAATTAACTGAATTTCAAAATCACAAAGTTAAGCGCCTTTGTACATCGACTTGCTTCTAACTTGGCAACCCACAATTAAAACAGTATGGTGTATTATATCAGTCTCCTCTTAGAAAATTATATCCAAACATGTAGTGGAAAATGGCACACTATATTCCGAAAAAATAAAGTGAATAAAATGCTCTATATTCTGTTGCTTATTCTGGTAGATGTAAACATTTTTTATGAGATCAAGTTAGTTGGATCAGTTTTGATAAAAAAATTAACTACCCCACACCTGACACCAAAATGTAAAAGTGGAATTCCTTACGTCTACAAAACCATTTATCAGAAACTACTAAGGAATGGAAGCAATAGACTTTTAACATGGGCAGGCACAGAAGGGTTAAGTACATATTCTGAAAAACTGAGTGTCTTGAAGGTACCTCGCGACTGTTTAAATATTTAATCAGTGAACGCGATAAGTAGAAAAATACAACAAAGATTAAATAGTATATTTAGTATCAAAAGTATAAGTACTTCTAGAAACAGAACGATTCTTTGCACTTATTTAAAAGACTGAATATAGCTACAAAGAATATGAAATGAGTTAACATAACTACAGTTATCAGAGAGGATAAAATTAATCATGATAGCCAACAAATCAACAAATATAAATATGTGGACTGATAGACTTGATCTACTCAATACAATTTAGACATATTGCCAGAGAGCATTCGCCATATTTTCTTTATATAGCATGTCCCACAACACAAGTCGCAGTGTTAGCTCCCTTTTTTAAACAAAATAAATTCGATTTTCCGAAACAAAAAATGTTTGTTAATTTTTCTTCTGTGTCCTGTTTACTGTGCGACAGACCTTTATGTATTTCATTAGAAATGTATAAAATGAAGCACTTCGACTAACCGAAGCAGCAAAATGGATTTTGATTCACAACATCGAATGTAAGTAAGTTCTCTATCTTCGGGTCTCGACTTGTTACATAGACACTTCTAAAAGAAGATGAGGATTGATGAATACTTGTACAATATATAAGTAAGATAATTTAAGAAAAAACTTAACAGCCTGCCAGTCTCTCATTTGGGAAGGTCGTGAATAGTGACTCTATTCTGACGTTGATCAGTAATAATTCCAACCATTTGAAGAAATGTCCAGCTGCCATCTCCAAATATTCTCCTGCAGCCTTCAGCTAGAATAAAGTGTTTTCTTAAATGAGTTTTACCCCAAATTTTCAAAAAAAAAATAAAAAATCGGGGGCTGACATTGAAGAAAAACACTGTATATGTACATTTACCTACTACTTACTATTTATTGATCTGTTTTTTCTTTCAGGTCTCACGGCACAGCGGGATACTGCAACCAACCACCACGCCACCTCACAGCTATCGGAAGAAATAGGTAAGGATTTTTCTATATAACGTTACAGATATTTTAAAAAGTGGTCGAATTACAAGTCATATACATACTAACAGTAGTTACACACACTGCGGGCGCGGTGGTGATTTCCCATAATTCTCCTGGAAGTTTATGAAAACACAAAAGAACGTAAACAATCGTAATTTATAACTCTGCTACTCCAGAAAGGACAACACATAAATAACCCGTCAGACACAGCTGATAGATGTCCTTCATTCAGTAATGATTTTCTCACATAGCAAATATCACTTTTATACACATGCTGACAATACATATTATCATCCTGATGCGATCTTTCTATTCAACCAACTTTTGTCTCAGAGATGAAAGCTATAGACTACCCGGCTTCACAAAACGTATGCAACCAACAATGCGTGTAGTAGTTGAGCTATTCCTCCATAGATGGACGCTCACAACGATCCTAGTGAGCAAACTTGGAATGACTGTTCGCACCCTAAAAACTACCTAGTCTGCAAGATGACATTTTATAGGTTTTTGTGGCATTTTATAGGTTTTTTACGTAATATCCGTGCCGGTCTGGTACATGACAATTCAGGCTACTGCTGCAACAATCAGTATAGTAGCGGCAAAAACAAATGATATATAAATGTAAAGTATTTTTTCAAAGTCATTTTCAATTTTTTTTTTTAAAAGACCACCAAGGTGGGCGAAACGTTTTTAAAGTGTAATTCCCGTATATGTTATGTGGTTCCACTTAGCGGCCAGAGAAACGTGAAGTTTGATTGCGTATATATAGAATAATGTAAGAGCAAGTAAATTATGAAATAAAGCTGTATGAAACAAAAGTGTGAGCCTCCCTTAGCAAAAAACCAAGGATACTTTAATATCGACACATCGGTTGATGGATGCGTGCCGAAGGGCCATCGTGATATTCCTTCGATGCTGTGTTTTTCAACGCCATCCTCCTTATTTTTCATTCGAATCTTTCCTCGGCGATCTGGACATAAATCTCCGGACATTAACGCACGGAGAGGCACAAGCAACCGGCGACGCCCGGAGTTTCGCACTGGCTCGACTCCTGCAAAAAACTCACGTCAACGGTATACATCACTGTTGATGTATGTGTCGCGCTTCCATCGCCACGTACCGTCACGTCAGAGATGTGTATTGTGATCATCACGTCACAGACCGCCAGCCGGCTTAGCGCTGACGGGATACACGGAAAAAAGACGTTAGCGACGAGAAATAGCGATGGTAGGATATGGGGGATTTTAATTAAAGTGTCATGAGCAACCTGCTGCTCGCATTCGTACATAGTTACATCCAAAACGGGCTTAAGGTACATTTCCACAGATCTGCATTGGTTCTCTCAACAAGCTGGACACACCTGGCTGCCGGTGAAGAACAAAATACAAGGAAGGTAACCATGGGACTGCCGTTCTGTGGCCGTTGCTTAGGAACGTATTCTACTATGGCAGGGTTTCCTAACCTTTTTTTTGTTTAGGCTCCCCGGACTATAAATTATATTTTCATGCCCCCCTTTACTTTTTCAATAAATACAAAAAAAGACGCACATTATATAGGTACTTAGGGTGGATTTCACAATTTAACAAACCATTATTCTGCACCAGTAGGGTACGAGTACAAAACAGTCCGTTAAATGTACCCAATCAGCCTCAAGATCTCTCCGTCAAATGTTTGGCAGCAAATAGCATCAAAGTATTCAAAACAAAATACTGTAAAATATGAAGTGACAGCTTGCCATTGAAATCTTTTCAGTTTATTAAATATTATGAAATTATGTGAAACTGAGCCAAAATTTTTAAAAATGCTTGATGTCTGAGTAAAATCTATTTTTTCAGATTAGCTGAAGGTTTTTCCATGTTTACTGCAACTTTTGTAATCCATATGTGATTATATCACCTACTGTGTTCTTATAGTTTATCCTATATTTGCAAACTTGCACTTCCAAACCCTTACATGAAAAAGCCTTTTCAGTCAAATTTTTGTTAGGTATTGCATTTCAACACATTCATACACTTCTTTCCAGTTCCTCAACGATATTTTAACCCCACTGGTCCGAAACTGTTTAACAGTTTCAACATTCATACATACAATTGCTGTTGCAGTTCTGTTTTAATTTCAGTGTATAATCAGTCGCACCATCGGTAATGGTACATTCAACATAACCACGTATTTAGGGGTTCGTGCAGATTTAACGTGTACACGACGTCATCATTAGGCGCTCCTCTGGCGATGTCCGATTGCATTCAGGTGCCTTCTGCAGGTACCTCTTCACCACGGTCAGGAGTTGATACCAGCGCGGCTCTCGTTTTTTTGCTCTAGGCATGGCCATCCTCAATTAATCGCACAAAAAACAAGTCCAAGGCAGAAAAACATACCGGAAGACGAACACCAAAACAAATCTCTACCGCAAATTCGTCAACAACTCAAACAAAAACAACAGATGATTCACCGCCTGGCTTTGACCGTAAATCGTCGTGGAACACGAGACACCACAGAATTATTATAATTACGTCAATACGAGCATAAAACAGTATAGAAAGGGCTATCCAAGGGTAAGACGAGTTCCGAAACCACCCGAATCATGTCAAAAAATGGCTGTGATGTCACCAAAATGTTGACCACCACTGGAAATCACTAGCTAGTTACCATCTGGCGGCGTAACACGTGAAGGACACTGGTTTAGAAACAGCTGATCCTTAAATTCGGTTACGTTAAGTCGTGCATGAGCCCGACATTATTTTTCAGTAATTACTAATAATTTTAGGTCTATGTCTACAGTAATTGCATTATGCACCTCGGAGATGTAGGGATTAACATGTTTTACACATATCGGTGTTTTATAATGGGGACGACATATTGTTTTGATTGCTTTGAAGATATTCATTAACCCATGAATTTATAACAAATGATTACTATTATGATGTAAAGAGAGATGAGGAATTGGTTGGAATACATTTTATATTCTATTTTCTTGCAAATCCGCACAATTCAACAGGTATGTGTAGCTATAATGATCTCATAATATACACACATTATATTGAACTTAACAAATTTCAAGATTGCCATGAATTAACAAACGACCAAGCCTGCTGCCAAATTTAACAGCTAGAAAATCGACCTATTATTTCTCCCATTCCCATTCGCTGAGGGGATAACGGATGGTCAAATGTACACCTATAACATAAATCAAAATACATGAAAGTCGTCCTGTTTTCTCTGTACAAAAGCATCATGTTGGAATCAAAAAGTGGTCTTGTTTATAATACAGTCGAATTTTCACGATTTTGTTCAACATTTTAATAGAAATCACTGATATTCTGAGACCTTTGACAGCTTCCGTCAAATTGCATTTCGATAAGTTATTTTCCTATTGGTCCATAATAATAATGTTGCTGAAATCGGCCCTAACACCTTTATTTTAATTCTAATAAAGAAACTTTAAAAGTTTAAATAGACTAATAAATGTTTTTAGTCGAAAAACTTCAATAAAATAAGAATAGCTACTAATGAGACACTTGAGATTGCATGTTCTGCTTTATTTCTAGAAATTCTTCCTGAACTTCTTCTGAATTGATGTCTCGATAGTATCGGCGAAATTCGTCTTACAGCGCTTGCAAATGAGTTTTTACGTCAGCTTTAAAATTTGCGTCCAGTATGTTATTTTTAATATCTTCGAACAGCCGAGAAAAAGATATAACATTTTCAGAAGGCACTTTTTGATTCCAAAATTGAGGCTTTGAAATGAACCTCTGAATATAATCATAAAATAGAACAAATCAGTAATAAATAAATAAGAAAAATACCTACATGTAGTTACTAATTATATGCCCAGTATTAAATCTTAATAACGTAATGTATTCAACAGTATATTGGCCACCGGGAGATTTATATTTTTGTAGGCAGGTTATAATAGTAATTTTAAATACACTTGGAATCAATATTACTTACTTAAAGCTTGTCGTTTCAAATTTATTTCGCCACGTTGGTTTGATTGTGATGTGGTAAAAAAGTCCCAATAGCCGATCTATGAACTCGTCTCAACTCAATCAACAATTTGGTAAATTAAATAAAAATGGTAACTGAAGTTTGTGAATACACAAACTTACCTTTTAACAGTGAGACACAATAATTTGACATACTCAAACAGATTTTTCAACAAAACATGTACATCGAAACAAAAATTTTTTCACAACTTTGTGGGAATGAATGTCACAGATGCTCATCCTCGTCTGGTAGGTACACGATTGCTTTTTAAGTGATAAATGTTAAGCGGAGCGTGGCGGGGGTGCGCGCAGATTTCATGTTGTGACTAGTCGAAACTTGTATACACTGCGATTGACGACGCCGGGTTTTGAAACAGCGGTTGACAGAATAAGTGAATATTATATTTAATTTCTAATTTTATGCGTGTAAATTAAACTTTACATGTAATGCTATTTGTTAATGTTGTTCGTTTATTTTTTTTGTTTTTTCTTTCTAAAATGAAAACGCTTTCCGCTCCCCTTGGGAGGCGCGCCCCCTGGTTGGGAACTCCTGTACTATGGGGTTCTTCTGGTGCAGACGGTGTCGAGAATTCGCTCGTTAGGAGATGCTAGCGACTCTAGTGACTAGCAAGGAGAGAAGTACACTGTAATTATCATATGGATGGAAGAATATGGCTGGGACTTAGCTTCTGGGAAGACGGAAGTGGTTATATTTTCTAGCAGATAGAAGCTAACTCTACGGATTGTTAGGGTTGGAAATGCCGAGCATCGGTCTATGAAGACCTTAGAATAATTGAACACACAGGGAGCACCATTCATAAGGTACATAAAGTCGTTTCATCCATCAGTTGGCTCAGTATTGAGAAACATAGGATCTTTTGCAAAGCCACTTTATATGGCAAGACTTTGAGGGAAATAAATATAGGAAGAAATAAAGCTAATGTTCAGGATTCAGTGAATAGTGGTGGCTGGTATCCTGCCGATTGATTTGCTAGCTCTATAAGAAGGGCGCTGGAGCTAATAACAGCTAAAAAAGGATAACTGGTTATGACGTATGGACTAGACGACGGATTCAGTATATAATAACCCGAATTAACAAGGGAAAGTTTACAGTTTCTCACGGGGCGTGGTTATTAAGATAGTTACCAGATCTAGAGGGATCCAAGGTCATCTGTATGACTTTGTATGTGCAGACAATATGTTTCTGTTGCTCAGGGCTAATAATACACTTTTTTCAGTAGATCTTGCGGTCTCATCCTTTGCATATGCAAAGTGATACAAAGAAATGCAAGAAAATCTAAGAAGATGCAAACACCTCCAATGAGCTCCCGAAACTTTTCACCTGTCAACTCCTCGGCCTTCGTCATACCAGCGGATGTTCGATTATTACTCTATTTCTACTACTTCTACTCTGTTTCTTATAGCAGTCCGCTAAGATGCCGCCGTATTTCGTATTTTGGTGCTAGACAGAACCTTCAGGAATCTGCTTCTCATCCTAACTCGATTAAGACCTGAAGTGGTCGATACGATTCTTAGAATGTAGATTCATCAAGAAAAGATTTAAGATTTTCCTTGTACAGTAAGCAGAGCACACAGCATATTTATTGCTACACCAGTGGCGTAGCAAGGGGTGGGCGGTGACTCAACTTTAAAAACTGGGTATATCTAGATTTCTTAATGTTTATTGTAGAATGGGGTATCTGTCGTTATCAACAAGCCCAATGTCTCCGTCCTTTTGTTTTTATATTTATTACTAGCTCTATCTTCTCTACGTTCGTTTTTAAACACTTTGTGGCTGCAACTTCAACGACGAAATCCTGATGAAGGCTCCATCGAGAATGCCGAAAGCTTGATTTTATCCTACTTAAGCCTAAAAATTTGCCAATTTCGCAATTAACAATTAGTTGTATATATATATAACAAAAAGTAGGAAAATAATGGCCAAAATCCGCAAAAAGCAGGAAAGTGGATTCGAGCAGAAAATAGGATAGGAAACCCGAGCGATACAGGATCTACAAAGAGAAAAAAATCTTCCTTTGGGCTTGAAGTACCTCAGCAAGTGGCTATAATCGGCCGCGTGGTTGTGGTTAGATGTGTCCTTGAAAATTCGAAGTCTTCTAGGCATTTTATACTACAATGTGTAGGTTGGCTCTTGTTGTGTGTCGTTTTTTTTTCCTTTCCATCTTGGTTTCCTCAGGTTTACACCCATATCCGGATGTGCGGGCATGTGTATCTACTTTTGTAGTTTCATATGTGCATTCATTTCGGGCCTGATGAAGCCAACCAGCAGAAATACGTATCGCTCGGGTTATCTATCCTATTTTCTGCTCGATCCACTTCCCTCCTTTTTGCGAATTTGGACCATTATTTTCTTACTTTTTTGTTATATATCTTTCTCCGCATGATGATTTTCTCTCTCTCTCTCTCTCTATATATATACTAAGTGACATATAAATCCGAACACCCAGTTTAAATGGTTTTATTTTAATAAAAGTTGGTGAATGTATTTATCTTGCTGTAAATAACAAGTGAAAAAATTTTCAGCCTTATCAGTTGGACATTCCGGTTTTTATACTGCTTTTTTTCAATTCACTAAGGCTCTAAAAATGAATATTTCAGCCGCAGTAAAGAATCAACGTTGGCGGATTTTGGTTCTTGACATCCTTTACGATCGGTTACGATGCCTAGAGTACGGAGACCTGTACGATTTCGTCAACTTAGTGAGTTTGACAGGGGCCGTATAGTGGGACTTCGAGAAGCTGGACTTTCTTTTCGGGCAATTGCAGTTAGAGTGCAAAGAAGTGTAGACACTGTGGTTAGGTGTTGTCAGGTATGGCTTCGAGAAGGCCGTACGCAAAGAGCAAGGGGCACTGGATGCCGCCTTAGAACAACATACCGTGAAGATCGCCGCCTAAGATTATTGGCCTTAAGGGACCTTTTCTCCACTACCAGGTCCATTGCAAATGAATGGTTTGCAGAACACGGAAGACCTATTGGCATGCGAAGTGTTTACCGACGAATGAGAAGTTTTGGCTTGTTTTCATACCGGCCACACTGGGTCCTCCCTTTAACTCGAGAACACCGACGTAATCGCCTTGAGTGGTGCAGACAACGGTCACTCTGAGATCAGGAATGGAACAGTATTGTCTTTAGTGACGAGTCTTGATTTTGTTTAGGCATGCACGATGGTCGTGCCAGGGTTAGAAGGCGACGTGGTGAAAGGAGGAATCCACAGTTTTTTGTTGAAAGACATGTTCATCACACTGTTGGAGTAATGGTTTGGGGTGCTATAGCTTATGGTTCCAGGTCACCTTTAATCTTCAACAGAGGTAACATGAACGCGCAGCGTTATATCCACGAAGTTCTAGAACCCCATCTTTTACCCTATCTTGACACCCTGGCAGATCCAACTTTCCAACAAGATAATGCCCGACCACATGTTGCAAGAGTCACAATAGACTTCTTTCAACATAATGATGTCACATTGTTACCATGGCCACCAAGATCTCCCGACTTATCCCCAATTGAGCACGTGTGGGATATGATGGGTAGCAGATTGCTCAATTTGCAACGTCCTCCTCAGACTCTAGAAGCACTTCGAGAGGAGTTGGTGGTTGCCTGGAATGAGATACCACAGGAGGACATTGACCACCTGATCAGAAGCATGCCTAGGCGCGTTGGAGAATGCGTGGCACATCAGGGTGCATCCACACATTATTAAAGGTCAAAGGGCTTTAAAGCAGTGCAATCATTTTGAATTTTTTATCATTTACTTATTATGCTTCATTAAGTACTTATACAAAATTTTATTAAAATAAAACCATTGAAACTGGGTGTTCAGATTTATATGTCACTTAGTATATTTGGGCTCCGCCATCGTGTGTGTCCCAATATAAGAACTCTAACTCATGTTGAAGTGTATCTGGATCCACACCCCAGTATAACAGCAGTTGCTATTTCTTCATAACCACGCCTAATTTTTCCGGAAAAGCAGCAACGAAAATTGCGTTACGGCACTCCCCAGCGTTTTGTGCCATAACAAGCTCTTTAGAATCCGCTCATTAAGTCATAATGAATGCTACATTCAGTTAAAATCAGCAAAGGCAACGGTAATCGAGTAAGTAATCGAATAACTGGGGAGCAACCTTGTTAGTCTGTTACTTAAATATTCCCTTTTTTGAGTGGAAACTGGAGAGGGAATCTTAATTTTGTTCCCTCCGGGATTTTTTCGTGAGCCGCAAAACAGGAGAATTATTTGTTTTAATAAAACAGGCGGATTGATGCAACCGGAATTGCATTCCGGAGCGCGTTTCTTGTTTCATTCGAACCGGCAATATTATAATTTTTAATGAGTTCCGGGTTTTTCGTGGAACGAGGCATCTGTTTTTGTGTCGTTTCAAAGGAATTTAATCGTCTAATAGATTGCACAGGCAGACATAATTTTTACCCAGCAACCAGAGTACTTACCCCTACTGAGTGGGGCGTGGCAAATGCTTGTTCCGAAAGTTGTTGTATCCAGTATACAACTTCTTCCCGTTCAAGTGATTGTCCACGCGTTAAGGAATACCTCAGTACCGATTGCCGGGTGGCGGTACAAGTCCGCCAACGGCCCACTTTAGGTCTATTTAACATCACTAACACGTAAAAAGAAGGTGGTAGACAAGGACCAGTCGACCGAGGCAGTACCACCCACTAGCTTTTCCCAGGGTGTCTTATAAATGTCCGCATGTTTCCACTCCTAAGCTATGCAGTCGGTTATCCTCCAAAACAAAGAAACTAATGATGATGGATCCCTCGAGCACTAAGAACTCCGGACGTAAACTCACTCCACTCTCGGAATGTCCGGGTGGCGGGTGGGCTCGAGGGAACAACATCGAAGATAAAATTTGTTTTTCGAACATCTGCGGGATTAACAGCAACATTGATGCTGTTCATCACTACCTGCAATCCAATCGTCCCGCCGTGCTTTTCTTGGCGGAGACAAAAATCTCAGAGTCTGCACCGATTAACCATCTCAACTTCCCAAACTACGAGGTGCACTCCAATCTGAGAAAGAACGGGGGAGTTGTGGCTTTTGTCCGCAGCAGTCTTTCCTGCTCCAGAGATGTTTCTTTGGAATCAGACCGGAAGGACATTCTGTGGCTTCGCCTCAACTCCAAAACATCATCCAAATTTATTTGCTGCCTTTATCGCTTTCCCTCGGATCATAACTGGGATGACCTACTCGAATACCTCGCCGTCCAGATCGACTTCCTGAATATCAATCATCTCGCTTCAGAGGTAGTTCTTCTCAGTGATTTCAATGCCCATAATGAGCTTTGGTTGGGCTCAAACAAGACCGACGCAGCAGGTCGTGCAGTCCAAGCGTTCAGCCTTACCCAAGGGCTGACTCAGCTGGTGACGAGCCCTACTTTTTCCCCCGCATCTCGTCACACGACAGTAGCCTGCTGGCATCCTGTCCCTTACAGCACTGATGTCTTGTCCCCCCTGGGTAACTCAGACCACGGTGTTGTGGAGATTAGGTTTCGGTCAGAACCCGCTGTGGCAGTAGAAACTCGTACAGGCTGCAAAACTAGGCATTACGGACATGCCGACTGGGAGGGGCTCAGAGACCTCTTCTCTAGCTTTCCTTGGAGAGATGTCTGTTTCACTGAAGCGGATGCGTCGACTGTCTGTTCTTCAATAACCGAAATTATCCACGTCGGAATGGAGGAATACATCCCTCACACAGTGAAAGCTCCTAAACCAGGGTCCAACGGCTGGTTCAACAAATCGTGTGACACTGCTCGCCAGCAGAAGATCAAGGCCCACAGAACCTACTTACAAAACCCCACTGTAGAGAACAGACAAGCCGACGTCGAGTCCAGAAACAAATATAACGAAGCGGTTCGCAATGCCAAAACCCAGCATGATATAAGAGTTAGGCACAGGGTAATGTCGCAGCGCAATGGCAGTCGGTCTTTCTGGACGCTGGCCAAGCAGATTGAAAAGAACTTCTCACACAGTAGCCTTCCACCACTTACGTGCCAGGATGGAACTATTGTATTCGACTCAAAGGCCAAGGCGGAAGTGCTAGCCAAGGTCTTTGCTGCCAACTCCACCATGGACGTCCCCACCAACGCCCAAGTGCCGTCAATTCAAAGGGTTCCCCACACTATGCGGGAGGTAACATTCAGGCATAAGACCGTAAGACGAGTGCTCTTGTCGCTCGACATCAACAAAGCTTCTGGTCCGGACTTGATTCCTGCCATTGTACTGAAGTGGTGTGCACCGGAGCTTACTCCAGTTCTTTCGCGTCTCTTCCAGATATCTTATGAATCCGGCATCTTCCCAGAAAACTGGTTATTTGCTCATGTACAGCCCATCCCAAAAAAGGGAGCTAAGACCGACCCTTACAACTACAGGCCTATAGCTCTGCTTTCTGTTTTAAGTAAGGTGATGGAGAGGTGCATAAATCGCGAGCTTCTGGACTACCTCGAACGTCACGGTTTGATTAGCGACAGGCAGTATGGTTTCCGGCACCAACGATCCACAGGGGACCTCCTAGCTCACGTCACTCACTTGTGGAGTAAACTCATCCAATCTTATGGTGAGGCTCATGTGGTTGCTCTTGACATCACGAAAGCGTTCGATCAGCTGTGGCACGCTGCCCTCTTAAGCAAACTTCCATCCTATTGTCTCCCAGAAAAGCTTTGCAGATGGGTGGCTGACTTTAGCTCTGGCCGCAAGATATCCGTCGTAATTGACGGGTTCTCTCCTTCACCCCACAACGTCAACGCGGCTGTTCCCAGGGATCGGTCTTGGTTCCGATACTGTTTCTCTTACATATCAACGACCTCCTCTCCTACACGATCAACCCAATCCACAGCTTCGCTGATGACAGCACTCTACATGCAGGAATTCAGAGTGACAAGCCGATCTCTGCCGCTGAGTTGGAAAAAAGAAGACTAGCGATGACTTCCTCTCTGACAGGAGACCTGGAGGCTATCACTGGTTGGAGATGCAACAATCTTGTACAGTTCAATGCTTCCAAAACGCAGTACTGTACTTTGACGAACAAAAAGCGTCCCTGCGCTCACCCGGTTTCGATGGATGGTCGAGTACTGCCAGATCACCGAGGACCTGATCTGGCACGAACACATCTCGTCAATAGCTGCAGGCGCTGGGAAAAAGCTAGGCTATTTGTTTAGGGCTAAGAAGTACTTTTCTCCGCATGACCTTCTCACTCTATACAAGGCCCAGATAAGGCCTAGCCTCGAGTATTGCTCACACGTTTGGGGTACTGCCGCCCTGACTACATTATTTATGCTCGATGCTGTCCAGAGGAGGGCGGTCCGACTGATCGATGACTCTTCTCTAACAGATAGTCCCGGGACTCTTTCGCACCGGCTGGCTGTCGGCGATCTAGCTCTTTTCTACCGTTACACCAACGGACTTTGCTCCTCAGAGCTTCTTCCATGATGACGCCGCGCGAAGTGCCTGCCAGACTGACCCGCCTGACTTTGGCGTCCCATCCTAACCGTGTCGAACTTCGTACATCCTGAACCGGCCGATACGACCGCTCCTTTGTCCCTAGGTTGTCAAGATTGTGGAACAATCTACAAGAGGAAGCTTTTCCCAGTTCTATTAACCTTAGGCAGTTCAAAAATCGTATTAATAAAATTTCTTTGGGATCATCATAGCAGCCGCGGTGTTCCGGTATTTAGGCTTCTGCCTGCGCGGCTGCTTCGATATAAAAAAAATGCTTTTCCCAAGGTTTTTGTTGTATTGAACCAAATTCCTTAATTGGCTCTAGTTCCCGATATATCTTACCGCAAAATGTGCAAAAATAGCTATATTTTTTTACACATGAGAACATGTCGCACGACGAATTACCTTTTTTCCAAAAAAAAAAAAAAAAAACGTCAAGGTACGAACCTTGCCCTTTCATATGCTGTTGTGTTGCTTGAATATCCTTTTTTATTCGCTGAGGTATGACACTTCGCAATTTATATTTTCCGAATTTCACTATAAAGAGCAAGGAAGTACCCAGCTCAAAACTGGAAGAGGGGTGGAAGTTCCACAAATCATATACCTATACATAACTATGCTTGGTATTCTTCTTTGTATTCGCATTTGCTTCATATAGAGGCTTCCACGACGATTTGATAACTCATAGGATGACTTTCAACCAAATATTGCGCGAGATGCTTTTTCAAGGAATAAGAGCCTATTGCAATGCTTGAAAGCAACTCTTGAGATAATATATGAAAAATGTTTGTTATGGGTACAGCAAATTTTCCCTCAAAATTCATGCAGGATGCACATTTTTTCAGTTATGTCAATAGGCCACGGAAGTTCTGTAATCGCGAAAAAACTTCAAATGGAAGAGTTTATTTTAGATACAACATAGTAGGTACATTGTTTGTGGCATTTGTTAAATAATCCTTGGCTCGCTATTACAAAAAGAAAAATATTTATAGTTTTTGTTAATCGGTCCTTTTAATCGTTGTCCCTTAGATAACTTTTTTGAAGAAATTTTTGAAATGCCTGTCTAATGGTACCAGTATTATGACCAAATTACAACTCCGTCAAACTTGACTTTATTTTTTTTTCGTTTCTGATGATCTGCTTAGAGGAGAAAAAATGCAAAAAGAAGTCAAACTTTCTTAATATATTTTATAACGTAGTCTCAAGAGTTTATTTGAAGGATTCCAAGATTGTGAAATCTGTTAGGACTCGTTTTTCAAACTCTAATCAACCAGTGAGTTTGTGCAATGACGTGGAGTGCAATCTGCGATGAAAAATCGGAAAACTGCTGTTATAATCGATGGCATTTTGTTGTTTTTTACGCTTTATAGGTTTTTTACATAATAGTTGTACCGCTTGGACTTTTTGGGGGATTCCTCAAGAATAAGGCATATTCAAACAGAAACAAAACATTTCTCAAGTTATTGGTGGGGTTGGTCCAGAATTGTTCCAAAAAGGTCACCAAAAATGTATTTCGAAAAATGGTATGAAAAGGATATAAACAAATTTCAGATTCAGTGCTAGGAAAATAACAACAATGCAGTAAATCAGATTATCATCAGGTCAGCATTTTTCAGTGAATAGATAAATTTATTTTGCGGATTCCAGCAGAAATTCTCGTAACTTTTTATAATTATCATTTATCCCGTCATCACATTTTCCGATGCCAATAACTGAGACCAAACTTTTTTAAGCACTTCAATCAAATAACTTCATAGAAAATTAAGAGCAATGCTTCTAACCGCATCCTCTGCCTGATAATAATGAGATCAAGTTTAAAAAATTTGGCGAGAATAAGACTGACCGTAATTTTCAGTTATATCATATGGGCATTACGATTTTATATTAAATGACTAGTATACCTGTACAGACTTGAACATTATTAGGCAATGGTCACAAATTACCTACTCTACGACTCTTATTCATGTTTACAATCGATGACATTTTTTTGTTTTTTTCGTTTTATAGGTTTTTTACATAATATCTGTACCGCTTGGACTTTTTGGAGGATTCCTCAAGAATAAGGCATATTCAAACAGAAACAAAACATTTCTCAAGTTATTGGTGGAGTTGGTCCAGAATTGTTCCAAAAAGGTCACCAAAAATTTATTTAGAAAAATGGTATGAAAAGGATATAAACAAATTTCATGATTCAGTGCTAGAAAAATAACAACAATGCAGTAAATCAGATTATCATCAGGTCAGCATTTTTCGGTGAACAGATAATTTTATTTTGCGAATTTCAGCAGAAGTACTCATTACTTTTTGTAATTGAGGGGCCGGGAAGTAAAAGGATTTAAGTTTTATTTTTTTATTTATTTTCTTAATTTTGCTTTTTTATTGTCATTTTTGCAAAAATGTACTTGAATCATTATACATGTTACAAAAATTATGGTGGTAACATGATTCAAGTGCAACTACCGTACTAATGCAAACATTATTTAAAAATAATCTATAACAAAATTTTTTATTCATAATCAGAATCTAATATTTGGATGTCTTCATCATTTTCTTCATCTGAATGAGCTGGTCTTGGTTGGGGTTCATCTATATCAGGTACTTTTTGGCTTGATGTCAGGGTCTGTATTTGTTTCTTTTTTCCTTTTTTTGTTAATGCTTTCCAATCGTGTTTCATGTTTTTATAAAATGTATGGTCAATGGGCGGAATGTATTCCAATAAGCCAAGCAAGTTTTTGTATTTGGCGACTTTAATCATTATTGAAGTGCCATTCAAAGGCTTTAGTATTGAAAAGTTAAATCACGGACGCCCAACTTTTGAGGTTGCCATTAAGCAACTGCTAAACTCTACATCAATGTTTAGGGTACTCTTATATCGAAATGTTAGTCTTTCACTTTTATAGTAAGCAAACCAGCAAATTTCTTTCCATTTCAAGGGGTAACCGTCACTATTTTTTTTTTGGATCGTTCATAATTTCATTGAACGGCGAAAAAGAGTAAAATCTTCTTTGTTCATATTGTACACAATAAATTTGGCCGATGTGCCTCTTGTTACAGTCTCCCAATCTGCGGGGACAAAAACTTGAGGGATTTGCCTTTTTTCATCTCGATTAAGCCAAAACTACGGTCACATTCCATGTAAGTGTGCCCGTGTTCAAGGAACTTGTGATGAATCTCAGATATATCTGTAGCTTGAACAATAAAACTAAATAGTTTAGCAATGTTTTTATTCTTATTTTGTCCTCCACACGAATCACTGTATGCAATAATCTTCGTAACTGGAAGTGGAAGGCTTTGCACAAATTTTATTAAACATGATCTCCTGTGAGCCCCTGGATGCAATAGTTTCGTTCCATACATACATATTACTTTTTCCAGCCAGTAAGTCAAAGACACAGAAATTATACGTCCATAATTGACGAAGATAAAATACTTTAGAGGTGGTTAACAATGGCGTCGGCAATGCCTGTTGTAAATCAAAACAAATTACAGCCGTATTTTTAGAATCATTTTTATTTTCAGCAATATCAGCTTTTTTGGCATCTGTTGCTTTCTGGGCCTTTCTTTGGGGCAGCTCGAGGTCTTGCTTGGCATTTTTAATCACGTCTTCATTTGTAGAATATTTTATTAAATTTTGTAAATTGTCACAACGACTGCAGGTATCACTATAGGTCTTGTGGAATCTTAAATTGAATTCCGTATTGAAAATATGCCTGTAATACTTTTACTGGTAATTCTTGTTTGTCAATACAAAACTCCTGATATAATTTGTACATCTTATTGATACTTAATTCTCCTGAGAGATACTTTGCGTTCCCAATCAGTACTCATTTTGTTTATTATTATAACACTACCAACACTGAAAAATGCGTATTTTTAACTAAGAATAAGTAAAACGTTGAAATCACGTCACACGTAAAACATTGAAAATAGTTGCCAAAGCCTTAGAAGTAAAATGGTTCAAGTGCACTTGATTCATTTTACCACATACTGTATTAGTGGATATTCTGATATGTTCTCAAAGACTATGAGAGAGAACGTTGCCTGCATTTAAATCATTTTACCACTAAGTTAGGATATGCTTTAGGTATGATATTCTGCACTTAGACCATTTAATTAAAAAAGTGTTTTACTTCCAAACCCCTCAATTATCAACCACCGAGTTATCCCGTCCATCGCATTTTCCGATGCCAATAACTGAGACCAAACATTTTTATTTCAATCAAATAACTTCATTGAAAATTAAGAGCAATGCTTCTATCCACCTCCTCTGCCTGATAATAATGAGATCAAGTTTCAAAAATTCGGCTAGAATAAGACTGTATGATCTTTTGAGTTATATCATATAGGCATTGCGGTTTTATGAGCTTCAGTATGAGGACAGTGCATTTGATTCAAAAAGCTGGTAGCCCTAATTTGCTACACCGTACGTAAGAACATATAAACAGTAAACATTCAATTACCAACTCCGGAGGATGCGTACCTATTACATAATTGACAGTTTCCAAATTAGCTAGTCAAACAGTCTGGATACCACGGAGATAACCTAGATGCATATCGTCCCTGAGGCATGGGCAGGCCCTAAATTATGATCGAAGGCCCCCCCGATGAACAAGAACATAATGTATTACAAGACCAGCTATCGCAGGCTGTATTAGTTATTAATCATCGGCCCATCCGATCTCAGTCCCTAACGTCTTATAACCGCCACTAGTAGTCGACCGTTTTTGTTTATGGCTCTAGCCAACGGCTCGTGAAAATCTTATAAACTACCTAAGACATGGGCGCACTGTTTCGAACAGTAAAGAGCCTAAAATCACGAGTTAGCAATCGTATTGAAGTATAGCGGAATCGGTCATTTCAAAAACCACTCAGGTCAATTTTTTATAACATGCTTTTTTGTACTGAAAACGCCTCAATGAAGATAGTTCCGTATTCTGGGTATACGAGGGTTGTGGATTAAGTGCTGATACTGGTAACGGAGCGCTCGATCTGGCAACACTGGACGGAAGGCAGTACAGTAGGCGACTAAATACAGAATTGTTTTTAAAAATGATTTTTTCCTATTATTTGTTTGCAATGATGAGTCACTCGTCTCCTATCTACAAACGCAGGAAGTAAAAGTGGTCCTTCTACTATCAAAAAATCGCAAATCCGCCCAAGACCTAGATTGCACCACAAACATCTTATAAATCTCCCCGGCGGCTGCAGCTTAGCAGCCGAATTTTTATTATGTTCCACCATCACACCCCCATCGCCACACAACCCCCAACCCTGTCTGATAAATTGTCGCCGGTACGGCGGTCCGGCAATAATTTCTAGCCCTGAACAATGCTGGGAAACATGTTGAATTAAAAACCAAGCTGAATTTGTTTCGAGGTTATTTATCGGTTTACTTTTGCCTGCTTCGGTTCCATGCGAGACGTGTTCGAGTAGAATTGTATTGTGGATTTCCATCTTTCTCTAGGCTGGATTGCTTATTGATGATTTTGCGGCATTCGGAGCTCTGGAAGTTCGGTATCAATATCCCCGTTAAGGTAGCTGGTGTCAAGTAATGCACCGTTTGCGAAATCGAATACACAGACTTATACCTTATTCGTAGTCCAATTACAATTTTTTGAGCCGTAAAACCGTTTACATCAACACAAAATATCGAAAAACTCATGGACGTTTTTTTGGTTGAATCCAGTTGCTCTGGCCATGGAGATTTTCCCTGGTTGTCTAAGTGACAGTTCAGGATGTCGCTCCATAAAAGAATAATACCATCCTTTTCCCGCCATTTCCTTATTGATATTGAGACGGTGTGGAATATCATTCCTAACAGCTATTTGAAAAGCCAATCGTCGGACATCCCGAATTGTTACACCAAAAAATCTTTCTTCCAGCTTTAAAATAGGTTTTACCAATTCCATTTCAGTTTCAGGGCTGAAAGTTGTCTGTGAAGACTGAATATTTTCATATTCCTTTTTATTTAAAGAGCGCAACTGCCTTCCAAAAGTCTGCTTTGGAATGTTATAACGTCTGCAGCACTCATTAAAACCAAACTGGTTTTGTTTCTATGCATTAATTGCATGGTCCATATCTTCTGAGGTACATCGACAGTATTCCCGTTTTGTTGCTTTCTTATTTCTTACTTTACTCATCTTCTTCTTTAAAAACGTGTAATAAAAACTTTGTTGATAATCGAAGCAAAGAGCCTCAGTTGGGTAAATTGTACCGGTACGATTTACAAAACCGTGGGTGGTACGATATACAGAACAAGCACGAATTTCTGTTTATCAATTAAATTGCAACCTAAATAAACCCTTTTTCAATTAATTATTACAGCAACAACTAACTACATGCCCATAAAATACATAAAAAATATATCTCAAAAATGTTTACTTACCAAATGTAAAAAAAGCTTATGAATAGGAGCAAAAAATAACATGCTTTTAATTTAACCTCAAACTGACTTACAGTGTGAAGTTAACTGCAAATAATAATTTGGGCGGGGCAAATATAATCATAAAAGCTTTTAAAGTTTGACAAGGGGTGTCACGGGTAGTAGATCATTATTCCAAAAATGGGGGTGATACGATATACCCGCTGGTACGCTTTGTCAAAGTTCAAACGTGATCGTACAGCCGCCTCTTGGCAACAGTATACATATTTCAGAAATCGTGCATTAACGCTCGTGCGAAGAGGAAAAAGAGATTATTTACAAGCTATTCAAAATCAGGATATAAAAAAGTTTTATAAGACCCTAAAGACTTTCAAAGTACAATCTCAGAAAGATTCTACAATTCCCGCGAGCTTGTCAGATCCGTATAAAATGAATGAGGCATTCATTTCAATTTTCGAGAATAGTGATTTGGCTTGTGCTGATAAAATTGCATATTACCGAGCTAATAAAAATAACTCAAAATTCAAATTTCAATTTAATAAAGTGACTATTGACACCGTTGTTAAAATTATACATGAAATAAAATCAAATTCTAGTGGTACAGATGAAATAACTTTGCATATGATACTACTATGTATACCTGAAATTGATGAGTACTTAACGCATATTATAAACTGCTGTTTAGAGAGGGGATATTTCCACCATCAGTGGAAACGCGCTATAGTTACTCCGCTACCTAAGTCTTCTGACCCTACTAACTATGGTCAACTGAGACCGATCAGTCTACTGCCAATTTTTTCTAAAGTATTGGAACGCGTTGTTTACGAGCAGCTCTGCGCCTACTTATATTGTAACAAAATTATTCCATCTAAACAATCTGGATTTCGACAAGGTCATAATACAGCTTCGGCACTCTGTGATTTAACAGACAATATAACAATGGCACTTGATAACCAAAAAGCAGTAGTTCTCATACTTCTTGACTTTACTAAAGCATCTGACACCATTAATCACTCACTTCTTGTATCTAAATGCAGTTACTATGGATTTTCTGAAAAACCTCTTTCGTTTATTCAAACCTACCTTGAAAATGGGTATCAAAAGTTCGTCTAAATCAACAGTACTCTACGGAACAAAAAATTTGTTCTGGTGTACCACAGGGATCAGTCTTAGGACCGCTATTATTTTCATTATATATCTCAGATTTAGAAACAGAGGTAAAATCATTCAGCATACAATTTTTTGCAGATGATACTCAAATTTTCTATTCATTTAGGAGTAATGACTTAGAAACGGCAAATAATAAAATTAATCAAGATCTTGTTCAAATTGAAAACTTCAGTAGTAGTCATAACCTTCGATTGAACCCTTTGAAGACAAATATGTTAGTATACGCAAATAGAACAAAAAAGAATACCTTAAAAAAGAACATAGACATATACGTACATTTAAAAGGTAATAAATTAATTCCTGTGGATCATTCGAAAAACCTAGGTATTATAATGGATGATGACTTAAAATTTGTTGCACACGTGAACTATCTAATTACTCAGTGCTACGCTATTCTCAGAGTTTTATTTGCAAATAAGGCTATATTACATAAATCTGCGAGACAGTAATTGTGTGAATATTTCGTATTTTCAAAGATATCGTATTGCTTACTGGTTTACTATCCCTATTTAGATATTATATATATATATATATAACAAGAAATCGTATTCAAAGTATTATGAATACATGCTGCAGGCTTGTAAATGATCTCAGAAAATATGATCATATATCGAATGCCATTAATGAACTCAAATGGATGAAAATTGATAAAATGTATAAGTACCAGCTCCTAAATCTGACTCATAAGGTTCTTTATTCAAAAACACAGTCATATTTAGTAAAAAAATTCATACGTAGAGGGAATATGCATCGTATTAATATTAGAAATAGAGATACTTTTTCAATTCCACGCCACAGCACGTCTCTATTTCAGAATTCATACATTTACAATGCGATCAAATCATATAATTCTTTAGACCGCAATCCATTATCCAAATTCAAGAAAAAAGTGAAAGAAGTTCTTGATCAGCAGCGAAATCGGTTGTAACCCATAAGTGTCCTCATATTTTCCTTATGTATTTACTTGGATTATTCGTTATTAATTTTCAACAAATTCGTTTTTTTTTTACATCTCGTCTTGTTAAGGGGATTAGATGGTAGAATAGATATATAATCTAAATCTCGCCTCCTGTAAGAATATTACAAATAAAAGACGTTAATTATTATTATTATTATTATTATTATTATTATTATTATTATTATTATCCGACTTTATCCTATATTGATCAATAAACTAGTAGTGATGGTCGGAAAACAGGTGTTTTGAGATAAGTAATTGGAAATTCTTAAAAAACTACTTGACCAATATCATTCAATTTTGTTGTTATTATTTAGAAGTATGAATCCTACGGACTTGAAAAATTTCAAGTAGTTTCGTGAAATTTTCGTCGCATCACCAGCTAGTGCCACAACCTCCATTTTGCCTCATTTTTCGGCCATAACATTTTTGTTATTATTCGGATCTTTTTATGTGTGGTAAATACCTAAAAATCTTATATTAAATTTTTTTTTGTTCCAGTCAATACTTTCGATTGAATCCCATTGTTGTCAAACGAAAAGTTTTCCCAAAAATTTGGTGTACCCATTTTATGCGCCCCTTTGAACAACTTGCACCAGAAAAACCAGACCTTACAGTTATTTCGGGAACATTTGCTAATATGATTAGACTAGTAAGCAAAAACTTGTAGCCATTTTTTTTTAACACACAAATCCTTCGGTACAACATGGACACGACTTATGTTATGTATTATTTAACACTTTGAAATATCTTGGAATATTTATAGACTCACATCTAAGGAGGGATAACCATATTAAATATGTTATCAAAAAAATTAGAAATGTTGCCTATAAACTCAAAATGCTTGCTAACATTCTTACAGAAAGTTATCTGCGAATCCTATACCATGCCTTAGTTGAAACCTATATAATATACGGCATCACAGCCTGGGGTGCCGCCTGCAAGACATATATTTCTGACCTGAATATAGCACAAAAAACTGTTTTGAAAGCCATTTTCCATAAGCCAAGATTATATCCAACGAACAACTTATATCAAGAAACAGGGATACTTGATACAAGACAACTATATTTCTTATATGCCACCACCTTATACCATAAGTATTGTAATAAAAAGAAAAAATCCTATAAACACGAGCATAACACACGATTTCGAATAGGCTCATCTAATATCCAAAGACCACACAGAACATTATTCAAAAAATCATTTAAATTCTTAGCAGCTAAATTATATAATGTAGTACCAAACGAAATAAAGATACTTAATTTTGGAAGAAAATTTAGAAGAAAATTGAAAGACTGGGTTAGTAATGTGCAGCGAATGACTATACATAATTATATAGAAAAATAAAACTACAAAATTCCAATTACATTAATATCTTTTAGATTTAACAATAATTGTTATACACATATATAATTGATTGTTAGTTATTAAGATATAAACCACACACAGGCGATGCCTTCTGTGGTTTTTTCATATTTATTTGCCCATTTTTTGTATTTTGGCGAATAAATATTATTATTATTATTATTATTATTATTATTGCCACCGCTACAGCTACAGCAAAGATGACACTTGCTGATCTGCTGTTTAACTGTCACCTCAAAACGTAACGGATACTCGTGAAATACATTTTAACTGCGTTTCTTAAATTGCAAAAAGTACAACAAAGATGCAGCGCGGCAAAGCGGCAACCGCCTAAGCATTGCAATATCTATTGGTAGATCGGCAGGTTTCGACAGGATAGAACACCGGCACGCCGACGCCGGCAGTTGCTGTTCATCTTCGGTGCATGCATAGCGTGTGCTTATACGTTAGCAAGTCGCCTACGGATACAGCTGATGAAACTGAGAAAATTACTCCCAATGCTTCCTCTTCAGTGATGTCTCCTCGCCGAAAACGTGACAAAAAGGGACATTTGAATATTCAGGCAAAAGAAATGGTCCCTAAAGTTTATAAGAGCGAAATTTTATGTTATCCTGAAATGAAAACTCATGATATTGAAACACGTGTCCCGAACAAAACAAAACAGGCTTATCCCCTAAGGTAAGCTTCAACATTGTTATAGAATATAAAAAGAATAAAAAATGCCTCCACCACACAGTCTGCATTACAGGAAGCTGTTGGGTACAGTTGATAACTTTGATCGGAATGTCATCAGTCGCAAAGTCCATCAATTTTTATAGGAGGTTAATAGTGACGACGACTTTAACTACTTTCGAAAGGACCACATTCTATAATTTACTTAAAGAACTTCAAATAGGGCAGGAATGGTATTTTGATGGACAGCCAAGAGATTATTTTATTGAGAAGAAATTATTTAAAATCAATAAAGGAATACCGCGACCAGGGCAGGAAGATTTATTACTTGGATGAAACCAGGATAAATGCAGGACATACAAAACCTAAAGTATGTGCTGACTCTACATTTAAATCGGCACGACAAGCCTTCTTAGATGGACTAACCACTGGACTAAAGAATCCTTCAGTGTATCTAACCAATTCGTCATGGTGTCAACTAGCCTGAATCTATGAGCCCACGCTGAAAACTTAGCTACACTATTTAGCTATATCTGGTAGATTTGGAGCTAACACCAGTTAGGTACCCAACTAACAATTATCATTCCTATTAGAGTTGCAAGAATGATTATACAGTATTCCTTACACAGCATTGTACACTGTAAGAACATTGGCAAAACCCTCGTAGAACAGCTATACAAGCGAAATGGGCACACCTAATAAGACACTTCAGTCATTTAAGAGGTTGTATAAGGGCTGCAGGTAACAGATATACAACAAAAGTGTAAGCCTCTTGCAGCCGCTATAGGACATTTGCGTCAGCGCAAGATTCAGTTTTTGTCAACTATACAACTATTCTGTTACGTGATTCTTCTTTATTGTAACCAAACTATGTCTTTTGTATTGTATAGACGAAGTGAAATATTCTAACTAACACATTACAGTCATCTTGTTTACTTACCATTGTGAATTTGATACACAGGCATATGATAAATTTCTACACTGTGATATAGGGCTATTGAATTACTTGTGCAGCAACTTTTATTGTGATTATCATGCAAAGTAGTTACGCATTTTCTACGGGCTTCGTATTTGAATCGAATTTTGATAATGATCAAAAAAAGTATGTCTAGATTTTTAAGATGGAAAACTGAACTTATCTGCGTTAAATCTTCTACAAATCCTATATTTTGACACAATTACACTAATGCTTATCACTTTATATCTGTAATTTCAAAGTGAAACATAATTATTAAATATTAAATAGAGGAATAAGTGTTTGTCCAATATGGCGGGTGGTTGTATATAGAAATGGCATCGTCCATGTTGTCTTTAGTTTTTTGATCATTGTCAAAATATGAATCAAATACGTAGCCCGTAGAAATTGGGTAACTAATTTGCACGATAATCACAATAAAATTCGCTACGCACGTAATTCAATAGTCCTATATCACAGTGTGGAAGTTTATCATATACCTGTGTATGAAATTCACAATGGCCGATATGTAAGTACACAAGATGTCAGTAATGTGTTAGTTATATATTCTTCATTTCGTCTATACAATACATAAGAAATAGTTTGGTTGCAATAAAGTAGAATCACGTAACAGAATAGTTGTATAGTTGACAGAAACTGAATCTTGCACTGACGCGAATGTCCTATAGCGGCTGCAAGAGGCTTACACTTTTGTTTTATAACTGTTACCTGCAGCCCTTATTTAACCTCTTGAATGACTGAAGTGTCCTATTAGGTGTGCCCATTCCGCTTGTGTAGCTGTTCTGAGAGGGTTTTGACAATGTTCTTACAGTATACAATGCTGTTTAAGGAATACTGTATAATCATTCTTGCAACTCTAATAGGAGTGATAATTGTTAGTTGGGATGGACATTTGGGTCAAAGAAAATGACCGACTACCATGAAGAAATGGACGGGAATTAATTTAAACGATGGTTTGAAGAAAAGCTTTTAAAGCCTGACAACGATGCCGTCATTGTACTTGGTAATGCTGCATACCACACTAGAAAAGTAGAAAAATTCCCACAATGTCCACAAGAAAAGCAGAAATTCAACAATGGCTCCTATGGAAAGACATTAGTTCTAATGAAAATATGGTTAAAGCAGAACTTATCCATCTAGCCAGGCAGTACAAATATAAATATAATCATGTTATTGACGAAATGGCTAAAAACCAGAATAAGACCGTTTGGAGGCTACCCCCTTATCACTGCGAATTAAATCCCATTGAAATAATTTGGGCTAATTTAGAAAAATAGCTTCAAACAATAAAACATTTAAATTTTCCGACGTAAAAAATTTGTTTTATGAAGCTGTCAACAGAGTGAGGGCAAACCATTGGAAAGGTTGCATACGTTACGTTCAAGAGGCAATCGAAACAAAGATGTGGGATCTGCTCAATATGATCGGTATTCAAACTGAACCTGTAATTCTTTCTGTAAAAATAATCATTTATTTTGTTAGATTCTTCGAAGAGACCATTGAGGAAAATACGGACCTGTACAATATCGCTTTTGCACAAGTTGTGTTTTAAAGTTTGCTGGATTTAAAAAATTGCCGGAACGCTACAAGTGTGTAAGTAAGAATGATGACTTGGCTATATGGAAAAACAATAATTTGAAACGCTCGTTTAAATTTGACCCACCAACACAGTAAACGGAGAAGGCCCAAATACTGATTGAAAAAAAAACGCTGAATATAATCGTTCATTTGTTCCTAGGGCAATCAGTTTCGGGTATTGTTGCGTCCACCTGTTTTGAAACATACATGTGTGCTCTCTCACCTTTTTTTAAAATATCGTAGACAATCGACAGATCTGTGATCTTTATCGGCACGAATGCTTTTAGCTATTCCCCACTTAGATAAGTGATTAAGGCCACAACGACCTAGATTCTACAAACTTCTAATTCGATAAATCTCCAAAAAACTATATTCAGTTTCCTTGCAGCTGTAGACGCTACGAAAATCCTAATATAAAGAGCATTTGTCCCAGCTTGGCATTGTTCCGATATTTTAATTTTGGATTTACATCGAGGATGGAGCAGATAAAAAAGGAGAAGATTTGCAGGAAAAGGGAGGATTAAACGCTATTAAGACCCTTCTTAAATCGACGCGCCCATCTCACGAAGCTGCTTCCATCCGGAATAAGAAAAATAGGTTGGCAGACGGACTAGCCCACGAACTGTTGGCTTTCATATTTATTCAATTATTTTACGAAAATTGTAATAAAACATTCATTCAAGACTTTTAGTAATGTAATGTACAGGGTGTTCATTTGTAAACAAACTTCCCACCACGGATTTGTCGACAACGCAGAGACACGTCAAAAGATTTGTCAAGAGAGACCAATAACTACTTCACACCCTTTCACCCTCTGCCCCCCAGGGTCACTCTATAGGCCCTCTTCGCCCTTTCCATTTATCTGGAAACTCGTCGTCTAGCCATTGCCGAACCGGAAGAACATCTTGAGGAGGAGCGGCGTCTTGCTGAAAGTATATTTCAGCCTCAACAAGTATAGGGTTTCCATCCTCTTTGATGGTTTCAGTGATAAGCGTATTGATGGTATTTTCCAACATATCCAGATAAATGTCTCCATTCAAATTTCTATTAATAAACAATGGCACTTTGTTTCCTCAAATGCCTGCCCATACATTAATTTTTTGGGGGTACTGGGTATGCCCTTCTACAAAAGCATGACGATTTTTATTGCTCCAATACCTGCAGTTATGCTTATTAACAAATCCATTCCAATGCAGTCATTTGTTCACAGAACTCAACTTGCCTATCGAAATCATATTCGGTTAACTCTTGCAATATTTTCATTTTGAATGGATGACATTTACGGAGTTTAGTAACTGAGCCTAATGACATATCAGTCGCAGTAACAATTTTGCGTGATGATGTATTAGGATTTATTCCAAAATAACCCAAAACTTCAACTTGCGCGGCTTCATCCAAAATTCTCCGATCATCACGTTTCTTATTTGAAACAGATCCAGTTTGAGTAAATTTAGTAACAATGTCCAAAACAGATCTATGCGAAGTTATGTTCTCCGGATGTCTGGCGTTAAACGTGACGGCAGTTTGTCGAGCACATTGATTTCGGGCACCATAAACTAGAACCATTTCCACTCTTCCGGCTAGTGTGTAAACCATTTTGAAAGTACAATCTGAATCAATAAATGAATTTTCACTATTCGAAGATTGTCGCGAAGGTAAATGGCAGCAATTTAAATTCGCTCTTTCTCGTAGCAACAAACAACTCATGCTGGCTTAGTGCTTCTGTTACCCATGTATTCAAAAAGGGCGACAAATCCTCCGCTAAAAATTACCGACCAATAAGTCTCGTTCCTATCGCCGCCAAACTAGCTGAAAGAATCATATTAGATAAGCTCCTGTCATTTGCTTTCGGAAAAGACCTTATCCCTAAGAATCAGCATGGATTTCTCCCTGGTCGATCAATAATGACCAACCTTCTCCAATCTCTCAACGATTGGACTCAGTATCTGGACACAAAGACTCCTGTTGATATAATCTACTTAGATTTTTCTAGGGCTTTCGATCCCGTACCACATAGAAGGCTTCTGTTTAAGTTGGAATGTATGGGAATAAGAGGCGAGTTGTTACTGTGGATTAAGGCTTTTCTCACCGGGAGGACTTTCTCTGTGCGCGTCAGTGATAGCCAGTCTCACCTTCATCATGTATCAAGTGGAGTTCCTCAAGGCTCTGTCTTGGGGCTAGTGCTGTTCCTTCTGTATACAAGTGACCTGCCCGCATTGATTTCCTCCACATGTTCAGCTTATGCCGACGACACCAAGATTTACAATACTGTCGTAAATTCTGCTATGCTTCAACGAGATCTTGATATTGTTTGTCAATGGTCAGTCAGTTGGCTTTTACCCTTAAATCTAACTAAGTGTTGTGTCCTTCACCTCGGGAAGACAAATCCGCGATTTACATACAAGATCTCTGACCACAACATCGAAGCAGTTTCCAGCCACACTGATCTGGGCGTTGTAGTCAACGATCGTCTTTCCTGGTCAGAGCATATTCACCACGTTACATCAAAAGCCAAGAAACTTCTATACATGCTGGGGAGGTCTTTCAAAGGTTCCGATGTCAACACTTGCGCCTACATTTACAAGGCATTCGTGAGGCCAATTCTTGAATTCGCTGGCCCGGTATGAGACACTGTGCTTCTGCGCGATAGAAATCTCGTCGAATCAGTACAGCGTCGGGCTACTCGTATCCCTTTTGGAGCACGAAGACCAAGCTATGAAGATCGCCTTGAATTATTCAACCTGACCTCATTCTCTGAGCGAAGACTTCGTGGCGATCTTATAGTTACGTTCAGGATACTTCATGGTTTGACGGGCACCAACCTCACGCATCTATACCGTCTGTCGCGCAGCAATCTACGCGGACACAGCTTCAGACTGCATAAGGAGCCATTTAAAACAACAGTCCGACAGTGGTTTCTTCCCAACCGCATATTCAACACCTGGAATAGTTTACCTGAAAGTGTGGTTGGTGCTACTTCAGTTAATAGCTTCAAAGTGCAGTATGATAGCTGGAGGAGTGTACAAACTTTATAGCTATGAACTGTCTTTTTTTATTTTTTTCTATTTGATGTATTTGTGTTACGTGTCCGTACACTATATTTACTGCATGAGCTTATAGTACTGTGTACTCTGCTCATCTCAATTATCATAATAATAATAATAATAATAATAATAATAATAATAATAATAATAACTAAACATGTATACGAGGGATGTCTTTTAAGTTTTGCATATGGAAATAAAACAACACAGTAGGTAGTTTTAAATTACTTTATTGTTTTTTTCGAAGTATTCTCCACGAAGATTAATACACATCTGCATGCGCTCTAACCAATTTTCGAAACACTTATTCCACTCGTTTGCCTGCAGGTCCAAAACGGTATTTTTTAATGCGGCAACTGCTTCTTCTGGTGACTGGAACCTTTGACCACGCAGTCTGTTTTTAATTTTCGGGAAAGTAATGAAATCGTTAGGACCTAGATCGGGACTATATGGAGGATGCCTGAGTAATTCCACGTTTTCTTTCGTTAAATACTGCCTCGTTTTTAGGGCTATGTGCGAGCTTGCATTGTCTTGGTGGAGGATGATTCTTCTTTCGGGGTTAATTTTTCGAAGCTCGGTGACGACTTTTGGCAAACAAATGCTGGTATACCAATCCGCAGTAACAGCTCTTTGCTCGTTAAGAGGAATTGTTGCAATATGACCCGCTTTTGAGACAAATGTCGCGACCATCTTTTTTGAAACACTTCGAGAACGGATGACTTTTATTGGCTTTTCTTCACCTTGGAACACCCAAACAGCCGACTGTCGTTTATTTTCTGGTTCATAACAGTGAATTCACGATTCATCACCACTAATAATGCTGTACACATTTTTTGAGTTTCCGAGATTGAAACGGTCAAGCGTTTTTTGACACCAATTAACGCTGGCTGCTTTCTGCTCTTCAGTCAATAGGTGGGGTATCCAACGAGAAACTAATTTCCTTACTCCTAATTCTTCATGTAAATTTTTTCTCGAGATATGTCACATGTCTATCTTCAATGATGAGTTTGCGCACAGCATCAACGTTTTCTTGAGTGACTGCCGTCTTTGGTGCACCCACCCTGGGCTCGTCGCCAAAACTCAGCCGTCCACGTTTGAATTCTCCAACGGGAAATTGTCGACTTGTGGCGCTTCGTTGCCTAAAACAGACAGTAACTCAGCAAGGCATTCTTGTTGAGATAATTGTCTGTGAAAGTTGTAATAAATTATGGCGCGAAAATGTTCTCGGTTTTTCTAATGACTTGGTGACATTTAAAAATTCACTGTAGTGAGAACACTGCACGTATTCTTGTGAAACTTTAAATTTAAGTTTACTAAAGAGTGAGGTTAAGATTCAGTACTGACGTTCGATCCGCGCGGCCTACTATGTTTCTATATGCAAAACTTAAAGGACATCCCTCGTAACAATAAATGTAGTTCGCCCAGGATATCTGTGATGATTAACAGAATTACAAAAAAATTCGGGTTGTTATTTGGTTGTTGCCACGTCTAATTTCGAATTTCTGTTAGTAGTTTCCGTTTTAAATTATAAACGAATTCTAGATTTGGCAAACCCTAACGGACAACATTTTCAATAATTATTGAAATAAAAATATATTTTCGTGTTTTTGTTTTCTATCTTAACAAATTAAAATAAATAAAGATCTTTCTAATTTTCTCGAAAACGACTCGAGTGATTCTAAAAAACCGAACGTCAAAATAAAGGACGTGTCTCTGCCTTTTGTTTTAATCAGTGGATTTCTATAAATTCGTGGTGAGAAGTTTTCAGATGAACATCCTGTATAGCCTGTTCTCTCTACGTATGGTTCTGATACAAAACTTTGAGCGGTAATACGCTTTATTTGAAAGTTATAACAAGTTCAGAATCTCCGAAATGTCGATACATGCATCTAATAACAATTTAAGTGTCAGCTATTCCAACTCTGTAGCAGCTGCGTTGAACATTTAATATGGTAAAAAAAGTCGAAAACAGCACAATGTGAGCAATATCTTCTTTTTGCTGTATGATCTTGGTAAAATAGGGTATATTGTTCTTCCTTGCAACGCAAAAGCAAATACAATTACTGTTATGGGTACATTCTATCCGTCAAGAAAATTGTAAAGTTACTTACCAGGGCTTACCAGCATTGCAACAGAATGGTACCATCGTGAAGATGATGAAATGTTCGTAAAGAACGAAAACGGGGCATAACATTTTCAACTCGGTTTCAGGTTATTATAAAATGTGTTTTACCACAAAACATCCATGAAAAGAGAACGATGACGCGATACTTTTATCGTCGCATCAGAATTGTAAGTGGTGCGAGGAATACCGACATTTCCGTGCAAGAACATTGCAATGTCATTCGCCTGGTATTTTACGAGCAACATCATTATAAGGTACCTTACACTGCTCCAGGGAGTAATATTTCTCCGTATATCGGGATTAGGCTTCACTAAAACAGTTACGATCGTTGCCGTAATATCACCGTCATATATCCAATGTACGCATTTACAATGCTATTTAAACTTCATCTTTCTCATATTTATACTAACAAAATGCTCCTTTTTTAACAACAACTGAAAGTATTCAGTACAATCTATCCTGATCGCTAAAAAAGAGAAAATCGTAAAAATGTGTGTTGCAAGATGCATCTGTCGATATGTGCTTCGATTAATTCGATGAAACCAAAGTTTGAAAGATCCAGAATGATTAATATAAACCAGTATACTTCAAACTATGATATTAATAAAGGGCTTCCAAGGTATTTCTAGAATTAAAAATGTCATTTTTAAATCGCTTTCCTTACACATTTAAGATCGTACCTTTATCATCTAGCCCATTAGGTATTTCATTATGAATCCTTTTACGGCAGAGTAATACATACCTCAAAATTTTGCAAACGTGCTAACAAAGTTCACTCTCATTTTTTTCATAAAAGTTAATTATGATGTGAGGATTCCTTAAGCATACGTGTTGTTCGAGCACTGTGGCAATGTTAGTTTTATTTAAAAGCAAAATTCTGAGTTACCGATACTATTACTGGAACATCCATCATCTTGAAGCGATATTTTGTATACCCAAAATAAGACGAGAAAATAATGCTGTTGTTTCCAAATAATATAACATAACAGGTCTTTATTGCATCATTATAGACACTGAAAACATGACGTAAATAAGGTCTAGCCTTTGATCACTCTACTCAACCAGTAGCTTGATCATATAAATAGTATGCTGAATAATATGAAATATTAAGTGGTATCAAAATATCTTTGTTGTTACATACTTAAAACACACAGTTCTATAAGTGACTCAAATGTTTGAACATTGTATTTCTAACATTGTTTAATTTAGTAATATAGCTTTCGTTCCTCCTACTACTGACGGGCAACGATGGACAGCTGTTTCATGCTTTTTGGCAACTCATCATTTCCAGGATATTAAGTCCATCGAAATAAGACAGCGCAAAGCTCCATCTATTACCACTGTGAGAATGAAACGGCAAGCTGTCTATTAGAGCTGCATCCTATTTGGAATATACGAGGGAGGTCTTTTAAGTTTTGCATATAGAAACATAGTAGGCCGCGCGGATCGAACGTCAGTACTGAATCTTAACCTCACTCTTTAGTAAACTTAAATTCAAAGTTTTACAAGAATACGTGCAGTGTTCTCACTACAGTGAATTTTTAAGTGTCACCAAGTCATTAGAAAAATGGAGCTCAACCGAGAACATTTTCGCGCCATAATTTATTACAACTTTCAGAGACAATTATCGCAACAAGAATGCCTTGCTGAGTTACTCTCTGTTTTCGGCAACGCAGCCCCACATCAGTCGACAATTTCCCGTTAGTATGGAGAATTCAAACGTGGACGGGTGAGTCTTAGCGACGATATCAGGGTGGGTGCACCAAAAACGGCAGACACCCAGGAAAACGTCGATGCTGAGCGCAAACTCATCATTGAATATAGACATGTGACATATCGCGAGATTGAGGCGTCCTTGAAGATCTCAAAGACTTCAATTCAAAAAAATTTCCATGAAGAATTAGGAGTAAGAAAATTAGTTTCTCGTTGGATACCCCACCTGTTGACTGAAGAGCAGAAAGCAGCCAGGGTTAATTGGTGTCAAAAAATGTGTACAGCATTGTTAGTGGTAACGAATCGTGGATTTACTGTTATGAACCAGAAAATAAACGACAGTCGGCTGTTTGGGTGTTCCAAGATGAAGAAAAGCCAACAAAGGTCATCCGTTCTCGAGGTGTTGGTATACCACCATTTGTTTGCCAAAAGTCATCACCGAGCTTCAAAAAATCACCAAGACAATGCAAGCTCGCACACAGCCCAAAATACAAGGCCGTATTTAACGGAATTATTGGACCATCCTCCATATAGTCCCGATCTAAGTTCTAACGATTTCTTTACTTTCCCGAAAATTAAAAATAGACTGCGTGGTCAAAGGTTCCAGTCACCACAAGAAGCAGTTGACGCATTCAAAAATGCCGTTTTGGATCTGCCAGCAAACGAGTGGAATAAGTCCTTCGAAAATTGGTTCGAACGTATGCAGATGTGTATTAATCTTCGTGGAGAATACTTCGAAAAACAATAAAGTCATTTAAAACTACATACCGTGTTTTATTTCCATATGCGAAACTTAAAAGACATCCCTCGTAGTATAGTATGGAGAACCTAGAGAATGAAGATCTAAATGCGAAGCCATAAATCCAACAAACCTCCTGACAGTTTAAAGTATATGAAGCCAAAGCGCAGATGAAGTCTTTATCAATAGAAAAAGTGTATTATTTTGATACGATCACCTTTCAGACACGAACATGTGCCAATAATAAATTGTTTAAATGTTACCCATATCCTGAATTTTAATATGTACAGGTTGTTTCAGAACTATGGGATCAAACTTGTGTAACTACGGCCCTAAGACGCGTTAAAATTTGGAAAGACGATGAATTGCCTAAATAGGATTTAGTGCATTTAATTTTTGCCTTTTGCACATGATATCACAACAGTTGTTCAATATGTCTTCCTCTAACCTGAATTCACCTATTTAAACGTCGCACATGATTTCGGCGGACTTGACTAAAAATTTGATACTCGTTTTGAAGACTTCAAATGCTGCTGTAATTCATCCAATTAAGTCTTGCTCTGTTTCTGCTGGAGTTTCGTAAACCAAAGACTTTACATGTCCCCACAAGAAAACATCTAGCGACGTTAAATCGGGTGACATAGGAGGCCAAGAAACTGCTCCAACTCTGGCAATCCAACGGTGCCGAAACCGCTGAGTTAAATACTCACGTACTTGTACAGCAAAGTGAGTCGGCGCTCCATCATGCTGAAACCACATTTGCTGTCGAACGTTGAATGGAACATTTTCAAGAAGTTCTGTAAGAACTTCCTCCAAGAAACGCCGGTAAATAGGTCCTGTTAACCGTTCCGGTAGAAGGTATGGCTCAATCAAATAATCATCAACAATGCCTGTCCATACGTTGACGGACCAACGTTGATGATATTTTCTAAGACAAATTGCATGGGGATTTTCTTTATCCCAAACGGGGCTATGCCTACTATTAAAAATACCATCTCTTGTGAAAGCGGCTTCATCGGTCCATAAAACATAGCGTAAAAAATTTGGTTGTGCAACGATTTGATGAAGAAGCCATTGACATAATTGAACTCTACGACGATAATCTGCTGCATTCAATCCTTGAACTTTCTGGAAGTGGTAAGGATCAAGTTGTTGCGCGTGTAGCACCCACCAGACGAAAGCGTACTCGTATTCATATCCTCAGCAATGTGACGTGTGCTACTTGATGTTTTCTTCGGCAACTCGCTGAAGAACCTCATCTTCAAATTCTATACCGTAGTAGTCTTTTGGACCCATTTCTATATTATTCTGGAAAATGCCATTTCGTTGTTAGAAATATTCATCAAGTCATTTATTGATCATTTGGTTTCCTTTATTGTGCTCAAATTTTGTTCGGCCAAGGAGGAATTCGGTGCCTGATCCTCCTGCCTTAGTTCGTCCCTGTACAGTTGGGGCTCGGATGAGGCAAAAAGCATTCTCCCTTTGCTAGCGACCAGCGATGGAGCCAATTAAGTCTGAAATTAATGCTCGGAGTCGTTGCAGAGCCGATATTTTCTTAAATGTCCTCGGATCGTGATTAAAAGGACTGCTAAGGTGATTATTCGATCATTAGTGCGCGAACTAGATTTTTGCATTTCACGGAAAAGACAGGGGATGATTCTCTCCTGAGAAGGAAGCTAATTGAATATCCATTACGAAGAACTGACACTGCTTGAAACACTACCTACTTTATTATATCACAGGTATTCCTACCTATATAGTTTTCTATTCAATGTTCTCGGCGGTTACGTCACTATGCCATACTACATAAGTAAACAGGTTTGCTGATAGTACCATGTGCGTAGCTTAATCTCTCTAAGGGAAATTGTACGCTGCGTAAGTTGATCCGCAGCGCGGCTGCTACTTGCCCTTGCACACACACACATCAATTGGGTGATAGAAGGCCGTTGTCTTCACTCACTTTTTAAAAGATGCTTCTAGTACAGACTGTCGACATTGTAAATGTATATTCTAAGCAGCTTTTCAGTGATTTAGAATTTAGAGTTGTAAGCATTCAAACTGCTCTAGCAAATGTGCACGAGGACGCAACGATTAAAACCTAACCTGCCTTTTGTTGTTTTGCTTTGACGTTGACAGTTTGTGTTCACACTGCCAGAAAATCTTTATTCTTTTGTGTAGTTGATTCCAACTCCAAACTATTCAATTTCTATGGGTCTAGCTTCCAAACGAGGATCGAGTTTGTCACACAAAGCTCTCACAATGAAAATGTGAAACATATTTTGCCTTTATTTTTAGGAGCATTGTCGGACTATTCAATTGATGCCTGCTGATGGTGTTAGAAGGATGCTTGCATTTGTATAGTAAAGCTTCTGTGTAAATAGTGGAATTCATATTTGAGTGTAGATATTCAGTGTCCAGTTGTAGATGAACTCAACCACAAGCCCCTATGAACTTGCCTTCTAGCGCTCTCTTGTGATCTTCATTATTCAGGAACATCTCAAACGTATGTTGTGACTCTGGGTCATACATTATAAGTTTTTTTACCATTCTATATTGTCTAGAATCGGTTTAATTCTCGGTTTAGTTTAATGCAAAAAAAAACAAAACGATGAAAAATCATAACCTAACAATCTTGACACATTCGCGGAGCATATAACACAAAATAAGAAGCATGCGTAACACTCTAGAGCAGTGGAACAGTATTGCCATGTGTTGGGCAGTACCAAGTTGCACCGAGTAACACAAATGAAGTACTGGAAAGCGGCTCAGGTAATGTTTTACATAGAAGGTTGAAATGGCTAAACGCAAATGACACGCCCATGACAAGCAAGTTATCGAAAGGATAAGAATAACTGGCATTAAGATACAATTTATGAATAAAAGTAATTCATATAGTATGACGGTGACCTGCCAAAAAAGGTAGAAAGACCAGAGCCAGAACTTTCAGAGCTTCTAAGGAAAAGCACCCAACATTTCCTATATGGATTTATTCCAACCAAATTACGTCAAATAGCTCTTTGTTTGTCAAAGTTAAAAGATGGTAGCGACTGAAAGAATAAGATAAAGATACGCTACCTCAATTGCATTAAAATACTAGCGTTTTTTTCAACAAACGGTGATCAAAGATGGTAAAAAATGGCCATTGCTCATATTTTTAAACTGAGCCTGTTTTGGTTATGTAGATTTTTTATTTCAGATCAACAACAGTACTGCCAATGTCAATCAGTAAACTTGTAAAAAGTTTTTACAAGAAATGTTGATCAAGGATCGTTCTAGAATTTCCTAAGTCTATATCAAAAATTGATTTAAGTAACACTACTTGCTCCATGGAGAGCAAAAGCAACGATGGTTTTAAAGTTTGAAAATATTATGCAGTATCTTGGATAAAATACTTTTCGGAAATAAGAATTTTTGTAGGTCTAATTTTCATCGTACTGTAATACTATAGTAAACCTGCGGAAAATACTCGGGTCGCCAAATATTCCAGAAGAGTCATCATAGCCATCAAGTGGTCTAAAATTTTTACGGTAAGGAAGAATCGTTAATGTAACCAATGAGCTGGACTGAAATATGTTATATTTTAATTGCCGCTTTTTTGTTTTTAGCAATAAAAACGTTACCAGGTGATATTGTAGGTCTAATCCCAATTAAAACAGTAAAACATATCAGACTCATCAAAAACGGCGTCAGAAAAAGAAACCTGAAAAACTTCACATTGTCATAAGCTCCACATAATCTTCACTATCTCAATTTTCCCCTTCATACTGGGGGCAGGTAGAGTTCACATAAATTAAGTCTTATCTAAATACTTTCCATTTTATGTGCGTGCCCCCCCATATGTATATTCGCAGTCATACACATACATCTCAAGTAATGAGCTCAGGTTAGCCGATATATCTACCCGGAAAGGTCAAGAGGCTCCCGGAGAGTCCTTTTTATCCGGAATACGCCCCCAGAGGGTAGACCGTTACATTTATTTTACCGCTAATGCTGTCGAGAAATAGCCCCAGAAATGTGCCAGATATACTGGTCTCAATTTTCGTCCCGAAATCCTCGTGTAAATAAAAATATACAACCGGGCGGTAAGCCCCCTCCGTGTAGGCAGAGGTTTACGAGTCATTGTTCTGGAAAGAGGGGACGGAAAAATATTTCACCCGTGAATGTTATGGACAAAAGAAAATTTACAAATCATATAAATGCGACAGTATCCCCAAAAAACGTGATGGCCAATGTCCGTTAACAGGAACATGCGTTAACCCCTAGTTGGCTGTCGCAAATGGGTTCTTTCCATTTTCAGTGGCATGAGTAAAAGTTGAAGTGAATTGCTGCTGCGAATTCGATATCAATCCCATTCATTGCTCAATATGTGATAATGTGTCACCACCGTAAATAAGGTCATGACCACGGCAGCATTGCCTCTATGGTCATGACTCCTGGGGCTGTGACTGTTTTAAACTGTAACTCGCCAAGCTTCAAATCCGTTTCTCCAAAGCGTTAGTTAATTTAAGCGATTCATGACAAATATCGACCAACTAATACATGTTATATACTAACAATTACCTCAAATGTTGTAACCAGTGTTGTGACCTGGTATGCTCGAAAATCCAAGAGATGCGCAAAGAAATCTGGTGCGCAAAAATATTATGCCACTATGACATATGATAGTGGTAATATACGAACAAAATCTACTGAGTTCCTAAGGAACTAGAAGACGAGTCATGGTCGTGACAGAAAAAATGATCCTAACTTTTACAGCATATATTAATGAACAAAATAAATAACAACATGAAATCACGCCTATAAATGAGAAAGTTTTAACACAGAAGAAAAGTTACAGCACAAAAACAAAAATCTCTCAGGCCACGGTGCGTGACTTTCTTTTATACTTTACCTAATTTATATATTAATAAGGTTATATGGTGGTTGTATTTATGTCTTCGAAAAATGATTTTAAAAATAATGTCTGAAACTCCAAAATTACATTCCACTGATGTCTTATACAAAGAGATACACGTATATGATATGAGACATCTTCATATCTATCACCAAGTATCACAGTTTTACTAATAACGATAAAAAATCAACATTCAAGAAATAGACTAAAAGGAACAGTTGCCCTTAAAAATTATTCACAGTTTTACTAATAACGATAAAAAAATTAACATTCAAGAAATAGACTAAAAGGAAAAGTTGCCCTTAAAAATTATAACACAGCGATCATACATTTATTTAGGACCAAAATTATGCGTAAATTTACCTGACAATATAAGAACCTACGCTTAGGGAACAATTTAAAAAAAAATTAAAGAACGGATTTCTTTGGAAAATGCCACACATACACAAATCAATAGTGAATGTAAACATTAAACGACTTGTCGATTTGTTTTTGTTGTGTCGTTATTGGTGTTTTAATTCTATGCACAATTGCAACACTAACAGTCTATGTACAGGCCATGTACCCTCTTCTTCCATATTTACTTACTCATTTTTCATATTGTGTTCAGAAGCAAATGAATATTATTATACCTTTTTCAAATATTAATATACATATATCAAAATATGGTAAGGATATAACAAAAAATCCACTAAAATTCTCCAAACAATTTAATGGCAAATATTTAAGTGTCTAGCGATCTTCCTCGTACTCGTTTCAGGATGTTCTTCGACTTCGTGCAGCACTGCTTTCTCAATTTCAGGTGTTCTCACACTTAGATATCTACCTTCAGATGTTCCTTTTCGGACAGAACCAGTTTCAACAAGACGACGATGAATATAATCTAAGGTTCGACTATCTGGCAAGGCACGATCGGGATATCTCGGTCGGCAAGGCCATATACGTAATGCATTTGAGCATTTGCATAATTCACCATTATTAACAAGATTGTATAACCTAAATAATGAAAAACATGTCACAGCGAACAGATTTGAATAACAGAGATTTGTCAGATGTCAAAAGCCAGTGACATATTTCATAGCAACTACTCGTAGATATTTATTGCTCAATTGCATTCTTCAATTATTACATTAATTTTCTCGGAAAATAAATCGGTTTTTATTTATTTACTCAAAAATGGCGTATCGAAGGAAAGCAACTCAAGAGATATCATTTATTTTAAATTGAACGAGGAATTTAAAAATAATTTTTTTTTGGCAAAAACCCATTGGCGTACCATTTTCCTCTTAAAAAATGTCGAAGTAAATACCCGTACGCACGCCACTGTTGAAGCTGAAAATTATTTTTGCATTGAAAAATATGCAACTTTATTAACTTTCACTACGTACTAAATATCAACGTAATGTCTGGAGCGGTTCTGAAAATATTAATTAACTTCAATTTTTTCCTAAAACCTCAACACCCCGAGTTTATGTAGTACAACATTTTTGGACCATAGTTTATGAAGCAAACTAACATTTTTTCATTAGATTCACACCTTCAAATATTCGCATATCATTAAGGAACACCCTGTGTATTAGGAGGAAATTACACCAGTTTCACTGAAGATAAGAATGATTCAAAATGCATCCCTTTAGGTTAAAAATATTGTTTTTGATAAAGTTTACTTGATGGTAATTTTACATGATACTGTGATACAGCATTTACTGATAATTCCCTCAGTGTCAGAGGGTTTTTGACGAATTTTCTTAACCTTCTTGACATCCAGGCTCCATTGTTAATAAATATCGCATTCCATGATAAATACTGATGGATCACAGAAAATCTGATGGAGTGACATTTACCTTAGCCTGATCATTGAGCGGCAATTATAAGACAAAATCAGTATTTATTGTGGTCCGTTCATCAATGTTCACTTCCGTCAGTGTCAGTGCATTTCTACGCAATCCTTTACAATAACTACTGACGTCCAGTCTGCACGGGCAATAAATGTCATATTCCATGATGAATACAGATGCATCATAGCAAATATTGATCGTGTGACATTTGCCTAGGGAAAATGAACTCCAGCCCCTTAAGTGTCAGAGTTCGTTTTTTTATAACTGCGTTTTATGCAATGTCTAACCCCTTCCTTAGCCCGGCTCTTATACCAGCGACACCAGTGCCAGACTCTGGATGATCCGTAGTCCGTTGCCAAAACTGAGATGAAATTGGCAGCATATGGAGCCCGATTATGGTAAAGCACCACCATCTCCTTGAGTGCATATAAAATACGAGTGAAGTAAAGAGCACTTTATGTAATGCGGTTATAAAAACACGAAAATGTGCAGGTGCGAGCCGCCAGCATCAGTGCAACGTTCCGTGGTAGAATATACACGGTGTTCAAAGTTTGTAATGCGCCATTTGCGTACTTTGCTATTATTAGAGGTAGGCGATGCGATGGTGAATTCGCGAACCAGAATTGAATAATAAAATTACCCAGGCAAGCGCCGGAAATGTAAACAAACGTAGAGGTAACTTGCCATGTTACGAGAGGAGGCTTAAAATCAGAATTTCAGGGAAATTGGTATCACACAAAGGGTCATTGCATGCGTCATATATTGATTGTTCTTGTTTTCCGTCTCCTGCAAGCATGACCAGCCACAGAAAGCGCTGTTTTGTGCTGTATGGCGATTCATCAGTGCGGTGTAGGTCTTAGGGCTGGTATTGAAGACATACGAAATGGAAAGCAAGGAAGTCGGTGTAGTTTTTCAAGTAAGTGAAAAATCTGAGGATCATCACATAGCAATGGTTTGCCAAAACTGATCTTCTCAAACGATGACGACTGTAGAGAGACCCTTACCCATGTCATAGAACAACACTGTTGAAATTACAAATCGCCATTTTTCGGCAGCAGCCATACTGGTTTTAGAATGACATTACTTCATTTACTATATTTCTCTCTCCAAGCTCTCTCATTTGATACCGATATCATTGGGGTGACTATGAAAACCTTAAATTGCCATTTTGCGGCGGCTGACACATTGAATTTAAAATGACGTCACTTTGCTTATTGTGTTTCTTTCATCAAGTCCTTCCGTTTGATACCCAGATCATATGGGTTACTATGGAAATAATGAATCACCACTTTGTAACAGGTTATCCGTTATTACTGTAATTAGTAATTACCTAACTATACTACAACTATTTAAAACTGTGATGACTCATACGCGTGATCAACACGTGATCAGAGCTCGATCCCGGCTTCCTTCCAGTACAGCCGTATAGCGTACGACATATGTCGTTTCTGTGGCTTTGCGGTGGTCAACAGCACAGACAGAGATGGAAATAATGGCTGATTGTTCTCCGCCGGTAGAACCAATGAAATTAAAGACGCGCCTCGACCGGCAGACTCATAGGCGTCGGCAACGCATTGGAACGTGTTTCGTTGAGTGATCGCATATTGTGTGTTTTTATAAGAATTGTTGTGTGATTGTTATTGTTGTGGTTTCTGTGGTTACTGTTTTGGTAATACTTAACCATGGAGAGTACAAATGGCACGAGTGGAAGTACTGAAAGCCAGGGAACAAGTAGACGGCTTCGTAAAGCACTGAAGAGGGACGCGAAAGAAATCGTGCTCAACGTGTTCAATTATCTGAACAGAACTATGTCGCAGGGAGATGCATTCGCGCGTTGTGAAAGTATGACAGGCATTCCAGAGTGGACCATTCGCAGGGTGGTGCATAAAAAGAAGAAAACTGGAGCTACTACTGATCCAAAGTTCAATTTGAAGCGACGAAAGGCCGTTAAATTGGATGACGATAGCAAAATGGCGTTAAGGCGACCGTACATTCATTTTTCTTTAGGAGTGAGATACCAACCCTCAAGGCTGTACATGCAGCGATCAAGGAAAATGAAATTATACCCCAAATGAGCGTCGAGGTAATGAGGAAATCCCTGCACGAAATTAATTTTCGTTACGAAACGCGTAATCGGAAGTCAGTATTGATAGAGAGACCTGAAATAGTCGCCTGGCGTCGAAAATACCTGCGCGAAATGATTGAATATAGGCGACAAAGCAGAAAAATCTATTATTTGGACGAGACATGGGTAAATGCAGGTCACACAGTTAAAAAAACCTGGATAGACAAAAACGTAGTGAGTAACCGACAAGCAAGCATTGAAGGTTTGTCAACAGGTCTTCGTGGACCGTCAGGGAAAGGTCAAAGATTGATCGTAACTCATATTGGTAGCGATAGTGGCTTTTTAGAAGAGTGTGACTTGATTTTCGTCTCTAAGAAAGGAGGTGATTACCATGACGAAATGAATGCCAGCTGCTTCGAGAGCTGGTCTCAAGCGGTGCTTCAGCGAGTTGAGCCCAACTCTGTGATCGCCATGGATAATGCTTCCTACCATAGTCGTCGAGCCGAACGTGTACCGACTATGGGATCTCGAAAAAGTGACATGCAGCAATGGTTGCGCGAAAAAGGAATCCCGTTTGACGATTCATATGTGAAAGCGGAATTGTATGAAAAAATTAAACAGCACAAACCTGCGAACATTGGTTACGTGACTGATGAGATGGCCCGTCAATGTGGTGTCACTGTGCTGCGGTTACCGCCCTACCACTGTGAACTTAACCCAATAGAGCTCATCTGGGCTCAAGTGAAGGGTTATATTGCGCGCCATAACACAACCTTCAAATTACCAGACTGTAAGGTTTTACTTGAGACTTCCATACAGCTAGTAACGCCCGAAGCTTGGCAGAATGCTATCCGTCATGTTGTAAAGGAAGAAACAAAAATGTGGCAGCTTGACCACCACATCGACACCATCATAGAGCCAGTTATAGTCAATTTCAACGAGGAAAGCGATAGCGACAGTTTATTACTGTCAGATGTAAGTGGAAACGAATAAAGGTAATTCCCAAATTTTTGACTCACAATATGTTTCAAACCACTCTTTATTAAGCATGTGACAAATCTAGTTCACCCATGTTAAACATTCATACCCCGCCTAGGAACAGCCGACTACTGGTAGTTAAGTGATGTTCACGTGAACATCGATGAGTCATTACAGTTTTAGATAGTTATAGTATAGTCAAATACATTAAATAATTAGCAAAGACGGTCACGATGAAATTTACTAATTACGATGTCGGTCAGTATTATCGCCAAGATAGACCGGAATTTGGGCAGACCTTCCGACAATAACTTAAAGTTCTTGTTATTGAGAGTTTGGTGCTTTTGGGCGTAACGGAAACCGTTAATCAATTTATCAGGTGATAGCGATTTGAGAAAAAATGTAAGGTAACTTACCTATTCATTATCTTACGCTGAGAAGGCTGCTTAAAATTAGTACTAAGGTCATTTACATACTTGGTTGATTTCACACATTAAATATATTTAATATTTGAAAAATAGTGAGCACAATCTTCAAAAGCTTATCACTTTTAGGGATCACTTTTAGCACAAATTGTTCTCAAAAGTGTCAAACTGGAGATGCTCAAGTAAAAGCCTGACACTCGCTTGGAGATAAGTGGACTTGAATTACATGACTACGAAATGGAACAACTAGTTATTGAGAGTTGAAGATATTTTTTATTAACTCTCAAGATAAAAAATACTTTGTTGTTCAGTTGAGTTACCCTGCCAGCCAAATGAGTAACTATTTAGCACGAAATTAAACTTATGTGATAGTTCCTTAAAAATTGTAAGCTTCAATTCAAAGGACCAGCTCATCGAATATCTAAGAAAAACTAGATATTATAGATTAGATAAGATGTATATGATTGAGAGATTGAGATAGTTTTACTACCAAAAGTAATAATGAGATACTGAAAGATACTAAATTGATTTATAATGGAGTCTTAATTATGTTACCAGGAATCTAAACCTTCCACTTTGAATAATTAGTGGAACTATGACCGGAAGGAAATTGAGAAAATAGGCGCTAAATAATAGAAAACTTACAAGGTCTATCCCCTCGAAACCCAAGCACAAAACTGAGAACCTGCTGTTTCCGGATACTTGGACCGTGAGATGGTCATTGATTTAATAGTGTCGCATTTAAAAGGGGCAAATTCAGAATATAAACGAACGAATAACTCTGCAAGAGGAACAGCAAAGATTCCGGGCAGAAAGATCATGCACGGATGCAGTTTTTGTAATAAGACGAATAACTTACCTATTTTTTATATGTCAGTTTGATCCTGCGCTCCTTCTTGGCAGCAAATTTGTCGATCACCTTCCCGTTGAAATTTTCCATGTTCGAAATAAATTCCTTTTCAATGGACAACATCAACAACGCTGTAAGGCGATCCTAGGTCATAGTATTACGAAGAAAAGTCTTGATTCTTGATGTGTGTTTTATGAAGTGGTTGATATCAAAAAAGCGAGAAAAATTGGTGATACATAGAGGATGTGCATACATATACGTAAATGTTCATTTTTAAGACAATGAAAGGTATTCATCAGTATCAAGGTACGTACACTTTCAACTTCCGAGGAGTTTGAATACTGCTTAAGTCACGAGTACTAATGTGACTCGACTGTACACTGCCAGCACACACGGTTAGATTGTCGCTTGTAAAAAAAACGTGCATTTAGCGTTACATTGATGAGATGGAATATTTCAAATTATCGACACGCGTTCTACTGAACGTACGATTTGCAATGATGACGCTCCCCAGGATATGTCAACATGCATCACAATGCATCTTGTGTGAAGAGTAAATAGTCGCGTTTTTTTGCATCGCGACAATTTAATGTTCGTGTATACCAGCAATAAAAATTGTTTGTGCCAAAAAAATTCAGTGATTATTCGAGAATTGTTATCCGCTGTGCATAAGATTTAAATTTTTGCATCGACCCTATTTATTTTATGCTTGACTGAACACTCGACCTCAGAAGAACCATATTGTATAGAAGCAAACACATCTAGCTTCAAAAGGAGAAACCGCATAATGACATGTACATTACCAATAACCATTATAAATCGAAAGAGCAGTCTACCCTTTGCATTACGTATAACTTTTCAGAAGCCTGTATAATCACAATTGACCCGCCTAGCTTCTTGTATACACTCGGTCGGTAATACAGTTTCCTCATACAATACGACCGACTCGATGTTCTCTTTAACTTGTTAAATCATTTAAAGAGGTTTCGACTCCGTTCCATTTGGACTATTAATGTTTGATTGAGAGGATTACCAATGTATCGGCTAACGGCCAAGGCCCTTTCTCGCACGCTATGACGTCATTCATGAATTATTTAGCAACTCATTGGAAACCAAAACGCGCGTAGATATTCCTAAGTCGCCGAACGTAATTGAGGGATATGGATTTGGAGCGGATTTAATGGAACCGGGGGTTGAAGGTTTTTTGATTTTTTTGTCTTTAATAGTATACAGGGTGGTCCGTGGCGAATGACAATCACTGTCTGTGAAAATAAAGATATTCAGCTAAATATGGTTTGTAATACGATGGGCGTCTAAGCATTGTAATCGAAAATGAGATATTATTTTCGTTGGATGTTATATGATATGTACATCCATTACGAACATCTGTGTCACTGATTTTCATCTCTGTCTGTTCGATAATCATCGCTGTAACTTCCCAACTAGCAAAGAAGTGGTATAAGCTTTTGGTAAAAGAACCGTTCAGCCATAAAAGCTCTCTATTGTTGTTGCCTGAACACCAAAATGCTGGCTTAATGTTGTGTGGAATGCAAATTTGCTTTCTGCAACATATTTGCTCTAAAATGAGGTGTTTAAAATATTCTTATAGCATAGTTGCACAACACCTTATAGGACAAATTTTTAACTGATGCATAAACGTTTATACAACTATTTTATACGGCCTATTTGCAGGTTAGTCAAAATGGTTGTGTTGTGGCATCCATGGTAACGTTTATAAAACAAACCCGAGCCTTGGTGTTTTGCTGTGCAAATTTACTACTTTAGCCAACAAATTGCTCCCAACGGAAGCACTTATACAACTGTTGTTTAGTAATTGCTAAATATGTTGGTATACAACTTCACCATAACCTAACTTTCTGTTGTCATATTTTAGTTAAAATGCTATACCAATGTTTTAAGACAAACAACGGATGCATATTGGTTAAAAAGGTTTTATCAACTGTTCAAACAGAAGATATAGATCTGGTACAAATTCTAGGTAAATCATTCGACTCTGTCGGTATTTCATTTCTGCCATTTGTCAAATTGTTGTATAATACCTGCAGGCAACACCAAAACATTCTAATAAACTAAAGACAACATGGACGATGCCATGATTATACACAACCACCCGCCATATTGGGCAAACATTTATTCCTCTGTTTGATATTAAATAATTATGTTTCAGTTCGAAATTACAGATACAAAGTGATATAGGATTTGTGGAAGATTTAACGCAGATAAGTTCAGTTTTCCATCTTAAAAATCTAGACATACTTTTGATCATTATCAAAATATAAATCAAATACGAAACCCTTAGATATTGCGTAACTACTTTGCACGATAATCACAATAAAATTTGCTGTGCAAGTAATTCAATAGCCCTACATCATAGTGTAGAAGTTTATAATATGCCTGTGTATGAAATTCACAATGGCCGATATGTAAGTAAACAAGATGATATTGTGTTAGTTAAATATTCTTCACTTCGTCTATACAATACATAAGAAATAGTTTGGTTGCAATAACGTATAATCACGTAACAGAATAGTTGTATAGTTGACAAAAACTGAATCTTGCACTGACGCAAATGTTCTATAGCGGCTGCAAGAGGCTTACACTTTTGTTGTATAACTGTTACCTGCAGCCCTTATACAACCTCTTAAATGACTGAAGTGTCTTATTAGGTGTGCCCATTCCGCTTGTACAGCTGTTCTAAGAGGGTTTTGTCAATGTTCTTACAGTATACAATGCTGTGTAAGGAATACTGTATAATCATTCTTGCAACTCTAATAGGAGTGATAATTGTTAGTTGGGCTTGAACAGATCTGGACGGATTTTGATAAAATTTTCACACAAGGTGACGGCGGAAGTAAGGACAAAAAATACTTCGTTTTAGCGGCTACTGATCATTTTCAGAAAAACTTTTGTAGCGGATGAGTTGGGTATATTCTTCGCGATTTAACCGATGAGTATATCTGTTTTGTAATCGGTGGTGACTGCCCTGGTGCCGAGGCTGTCGTCGAGCGGCGAGGTATGAGCGAGGTTAGTCATAGCAACGTTGCCAGATGTTTTGTACTGTGTTTAGGGCAGGGAAAATATTTCTTTGGACAAGTTGTATGAGCCTATTTGACTAACTTGATCCGTTTAGCTTTTTGTTACACATTCCTAGCTAACTTATTTATCAGGGGCACGAACTTGAGCAGAACTTATTCCTTTTAAAACTGTTGATAGCGTTGAGTGGGAAGTGCTAAGCAAACCAACTTGAGCCCATTGTTTTGTTATATCGTCATGAAAATTGAGAAGCAGGATTTTTTGGGGATGCTCGGAATACAATTATGAAATGTGTAGAGGGCGTCAGTTGTAGCCTATAACGTTCATGCCACAATTTTCTAGCCTTTTCGATGTAACAAAATCAGCTTTCCTAGTTAATCCGATTATTCTTTCAAAAAATAGTAGGCTTATAATCTCATTTGCACAATTAATTTCTTGAGAGCAGAGCTGATGGTGTACGCATTCTGTAAATAAGTTTTAAAGCACTATTGTGATCGAATTATGAGCAAGTTTTTCAGCCGACTCGAACGTTTTCAACGTTGACATCTATTTAATGTATTGTTGTACATTTCTGGGAACGAGAAAATAACGTCAAATAAATATTTCCGTGAAATGTGAGGTCGCGTATTATGAGGAGATGCTTCTAACGGTTCTAAGAATTTGTGCTGTGCAGCAAAACGGCATCTTTGAGACATGGCGATTTCAGCCAGCAAACTAGGTCATTCCTTGTGTCATTAACTTTATAATTGGCCGAGTACAGAACACCTTTAAATCTAACAACGAAATCGGATTTCCAAGAAGTATAAGTTTTTAGGCCCTTACGACCATTTCATGGAAATATTCAAAGCAGCAACTCCAAAAAAATGTATCAACTGCTTCTGAAAATAAACAATAATGAAACCGTAGAATTATTATGTTTAGAGACATTGGCTCTTAAGGATTCGATTGAGAGTCAAACTGTCAACGGATACTCGCTCTGCGGTTACTACTGCAGAAATATATATAAAGGTGGGGTACATCAATATATTTTAAAATTAAAACAATATATTCGTCTATAAATATATCGGAGTATTGCATCGAAATGTGCGGCATATACAAGTTGGCGCATCGAAAGCGAAACAGACGCATTTACTGGCAGCTCAGTTTTTTTTAGCACACGCAGACCCGTCGATTTTTTTTTTTCGAGGGGGACACAAGTTTGGCAAAAAATTACGTTAGCACGTGCAGCTCCCTAAGCGGGGGTGACACCACCCCCAAAATCTTAAATGGAAAGGGGGGGTCGAGTGATGCCTTATTTTAAAGGTCTTTCAATTCCCTTTACAATGATATAAAATTAATGTACTTCAGTTCAGTAGTTTTGAAGATTTATTGATTTAAAGCTTAAATCAAACTAATACATCATCATTAGCCGAGATCAATACATTTGGCAGCAAAGTAATTTAAAAATGAAGAATGAACTGACCCATTAGGCAAGTAAATGTTGAAAATGGCCACCATGACTCTCCATGCAATAATAAAGATTTTGCTCCAGACGTTGCCGCATATGTTGCAATATTTGAGGAGTAATTTGAAGGCACTCATTCACAATTCTTTGTCGCAGGTCTTCTAATGATGTTGGCTGGGTAGCATAGATTTTGCTTTTTAAATGACGCCACATAAAGGAATCCAAAGGTGATAAATCTGGCAATCTTCGGGGCCATTCAATGGCACCTCTTCTACCAATCCATCGATCTGGAAACCAGTAATTCCAAATACATTTCACCGGTCAAATTTCCAGGTAAGAAAAAAGGACCAACTAAATGATCCCCAAAAGTACCAGCCCAAACATTTAATTTTTGTGGCTGCTGCGTATGAACCTCATGATAAATTCTGGGATTATAATCGGACCAATATCGGCAGTTATGACGATTTACTACGCCATTTAAGAAAAAAGGAATATTCGTCGGAAAAGCAAGTGTTGAATCGAAAATGTTCATCGTTTATAATTCGTTCACTCACATCTTCACAAAATTGTAATCGCCCAGCAAAATCGTTTTTTATTAGCGACTGACCCAGTTTCCCGAAATTTAGTTCTAGAACATATTTATGTATCCAAAATTAAATCCATATTTACGAGAAACGGCATTTTCAAGTGAGCAACAATTGATCTCTGTGATATACAACAATAATAATCATAAACGACTTAACCCTTAAGACATGTAGTAGAACAATAAAGCATATAAACTAAATCTCGATTCTTGCTGTGGATACTACAGATGCAATACGATGAATTAGTCAGTTTGATGTAAATAAAGAAAATGTAAGGTGCAGACTTATGGGCGTGTACCTTTATGGTTTCTTTTATCCGTTAAGTAGGATATATCTCATACTAGAGAATAAACATCTCAGAATAAATGGAGTGTACCGTGTTACGAGGCATGTCTTTTAAGTTTTGCATATAGAAACATAGTAGGCCGCGCGGATAGAAGGTCAGTACTGAATCTTAACCTCACACTTTAGTAAACGTAGATTCAAAGTTTCACAACAATACGTGCAGTGTTCTCACTACAGTGTCACCAAGTCATTAGAAAAATGGAACTCAACCGAGAACATTTTCGCGCCATAATTTATTGCAACTTTCGGAGACAATTATCGCAACAAGAATGCCTTGCTGAGTTACTGTCTGTTTTCGGTATCGAAACGCCACATCAGTCGACAATTTCCCGTTGGTATGGAGAATTCAAACGTGGACGGGTGAGTCTTAGCGACGATCCCAGGGTGGGTGCACCAAAAACGGCAGTCACCCAGGAAAAACGTCAATGCTGTGCGCAAACTCATCATTGAAGATAGACATGTGACGTATAGCGAGATTGAGGTGTCCTTGAAGATCTCAAAGACCTTAATTCAAAAAATTTTACATGAAGAATTAGGAGTAAGAAAATTAGTTTCTCGTTGGATACACCACCTGTTGACTGAAGAGCAGAAAGCAGCCAAGGTTAACTGGTGTCAAAAAACGCTTGACCGTTTCAATTCCGGAAACTCAAAAAATGTGTACAGTATTGCTGGTGGTGATGAATCGTGGCTGTACTGGTATGAACCAGAAAATAAACGACAGTCGGCTGTTTGGGTGTTCCAAGGTGAAGAAACGCCAACAAAAGTCATCCGTTCTTCGTTTCGAAAAAGATGGTCGCGACATTTGTGTCAAAAGCGGGTCATATTGCAACAATTCCTCTTAGTGAGCAAAGAACTGTTACCTCGGATTGGTATACCACCATTGGTTTGCCAAAAGTCATCACCGAGCTTCGAAAAATCAACCCCGAAAGAAGAATCATCCACCACCAAGACAATGCAAGCTCGAACACAGCCCAAAAAACAAGGCAGTATTTAACGGAAGAAAACGTGGAATTATTGGACCGTCCTCCATATAGTCCCGATCTAAGTCCTAATGATTTCTTTACTTTCCCGAAAATTAAAAACAGACTGCGTGGTCAAAGGTTCCAGTCACCAGAAGAAACAGTCGACACATTCAAAAATGCCGTTTTGGATCTGCCAGCAAACGAGTGGAATAATTGGTTCGAGCACATGCTGATGTGTATTAATCTTCGTGGAGAATACTTCGAAAAACAATAAAGTCATTTAAAACTACCTACCGTGTTGTTTTATTTCCATATGCAAAACTTAAAAGACATCCCTCGTAGTCTGTTTGATAGCACACAGGTTCCACCTAAAACTGTTAAGATACCGCTCAAGTTTTGTCACAAAGCCTTATTTTCACGTTGAGCAAGGCTGAAGAGAGTGAAGAGTGCCTTTCGCAGTGATAATACATTCATTTAAAAACTTTTCTTCGGAGACGCTGTCAGCTACAGTCGCCCTTAGGAATGACGGTCATTTATAAGGGTACCTTCCTCGAATAACTCACTTCTGATACGCGACACCCCTTACAACGCACAGGATTCAAAAGATGATCAGAAAACAGGGGTGGAGCATAAGGGCACATTTCTATCTACATCACAATATTTTATTATCTTTATTACTTTATATGGCTTAGATACAGACATTTACGGTGCTCATATCTTCGATACGATATACGTTGCTGATCTCCGAAAGTAAAGGTAAAGTCCTGTAGTTGTTGCGGTCAGTCTTCTATGCGTTTTTTCAAGAGCGGCTTGAACAGCTAGTTTTACCACTATTGAATGAAGAAACGAAATTTGTTGAAAAAATGAAGTCAAGTAGACTAACTCAATACTTATTCATTATAATATGCTGACCTTTCAGTTGGTTTTGAAGCTTCTTTAAAACGCCAGTTGTATCACACGAATGTTGAAAAATAAGACTTAGAACGTCTCTACTGGTGCTCACAACCTGAAAAGAGGACACCAAGTAGGTTGATTCTGCAAGGAAAGATTACCAACGTCCAAAAACATATTTCATTTCCGAATATTTTGGTTACGTCCAAAAAATCATTCTTGGCGTAGTTACTCCTGGATCGAACTTCTGGTGTGAAGCCTAGGGAGAAATCAAGACAGATAGCTGAATATTTGACATAGATCTTCGCCATTACACTACCACCCACGACTCAGTGGTATATTTTTTGAAGGAAATTATGTAGCGCGGTGGTGTAGTGGTAGACGTTGTGTGTCTACTAATTAGTCGCCGTGAGTTTGCATGGGTTCGAATTCTTTTCCAATTGTCCTTCAGTGGTAAACGGTCGCAGACTGTCGAGCGTGGAGGTCGCTAGAGTCCGGATGACGTCATCACTTTACCCTGCATCCTCCCACGATATCTACGGGTGCCTTCGTGGTAGTTCAAGCATAGAAAAACTAAAAAACAATAAATAGCCCCTTAAGAAAATGGAGAAAATGGCATCCTCGTTAGTCATCTGCAAAAACGTGAAAGGATCGAGCTCCGGTGATATCTGGTATATGTAAAGTACAATAAGAGTACGTGTTCTGGCCGTTGCGGCTGGTGAGATTAACTCGTCACACCTATGACCGGAACATCGTTATTGGATGGTCGGTAGGGCAAAGAAGAAACTATTTGACTTACTTGATCCATTCAATTCATTTGTTATTCTTTGCAAAAGGGGCGGACATATGACGAACGTAATCTTTTATGAACCGATGAAGCACGGAGTCACCTTGCTTGATATTTTTTAATCCTTTCTGACATTGTTGGTGTAAAGATAAAAAGAGCTACGCCTATGGCAAAAAAGCCGCCGTTCTGCGTTCTGCTGTCGACAGAAGATAATGATGCGCTGAGAATTGGAGTTTTTCAGTTACACGAGGCCTGGAGGAGTTGATACACTCACTTTAGTTGATTCTTTTATTACGATGAAAGAGGGTAAAAGGCCGGTGATATATGGGATGTAATCTGTCTTCTTCTGATTTGTGACTCAAGAGCAATAGTTGCGAAATCCTCTCGTGATTCAATTTTTTCGGCTGTATAAAATAGATATAAGGTGCCGGGCTGTCTAAGTATGTACTCTATACAGGGTGTTACGGAATTTTGCCAGAAAAATTTACGGGCAGATTCATTACGTAAAAATATGAAAACATGCTTCCGAGACTTCCTCGTTTCCATGATACCGTTCTATACTTTATGTTTAGCGAAATTTTCGTTTTGCTTTTTTAAGTTTACAAGCACTTTGATTAAAAAAAATCGAAAACGGGGCTTCTGAGCGAAAGACCCCACGAGACAAATTTTAGCCTGACTTTAGGATATTGACATTATTTTTGCGGAAACCAGTGCCTCAGTGTTTTTTGCTAAATATAGGGACTTGCTAGCTTGAGTGCCCCTATGTGGCCTTAGGAGAAAATATCTCAATCTGTTTTCGAGAAATGGATGGCAAACTATTAAAGACGGATAAGATTAAACGTCATAGAAACGAAGCAGTCCATGGTCCTGAGTATCCTATTAAATTTTCTTGACGATGATATGTAACTCGATGTATAGATTTTTGAGGTCCAGTAGTTCCGAAATATTGCATTAGCCGGAGGATATTTTTCCGTTATATACTAAGTGACATATAAATCCGAACACCCAGTTTAAATGGTTTTATTTTAATAAAATTTTGTATAAGTGCTTAATGAACCATAATAAGTAAATGATAAAAATTTCAAAATGATTGCACTGCTTTAAAGCCCTTTGACCTTTAATAATGTGTGGATGCACCCTGATGTGCTACGCATTCTCCAACGCGCCTAGGCATGCTTCTGATCAGGTGGTCAATGTCCTCCTGTGGTATCTCATTCCAGGCAACCACCAACTCCTCTCGAAGTGCTTCTAGAGTCTGAGGAGGACGTTGCAAATTGAGCAATCTCCTACCCATCATATCCCACACGTGCTCAATTGGGGATAAGTCGGGAGATCTTGGTGGCCATGGTAACAATGTGACATCATTATGTTGAAAGAAGTCTATTGTGACTCTTGCAACATGTTGTCGGGCATTATCTTGTTGGAAAGTTGGATCTGCCAGGGTGTCAAGATAGGGTAAAAGATGGGGTTCTAAAACTTCATGGATACAACGCTGCGCGTTCATGTTACTTCTGATGAAGATTAAAGGTGACCTGGAACCATAAGCTATAGCACCCCAAACCATAACTCCAACAGTGTGATGAACATGTCTTTCAACACAAAACTGTGGATTCCTCCTTTCACCACGTCGCCTTCTAACCCTGGCACGACCATCGTGCATGCCTAAACAAAATCGAGACTCGTCACTAAAGACAATACTGTTCCATTCCTGATCCCAGAGTGACCGTTGTGTGCACCACTCAAGGCGATTACGTCGGTGTTCTCGAGTTAAAGGGAGGACCCAGTGTGGCCGGTATGAAAACAAGCCAAAACTTCTCATTCGTCGGTAAACACTTCGCATGCCAATAGGTCGTCCGTGTTCTGAAAACCATTCATTTGCAATGGACCTGGTAGTGGAGAAACGGTCCCTTGAGGCCAATAATCTTAGGCGGCGATCTTCACGGTCTGTTGTTCTACGGCGGCGTCCAGTGCCCCTTGCTCTTTGCGTACGGCCTTCTCGAAGCCATGCCTGACAACACCTAACCACAGTGTCTACACTTCTTTGCACTCTAACTGTAATTTCCCGAAAAGAAAGTCCAGCTTCCCGAAGTCCCACTATACGGCCCCTAACAAACTCACTAAGTTGACGAAATCGTACAGGTCTCCGTACTCTAGGCATCGTTACCGATCGTAAAGGATGTCAAGAACCAAAATCCGCCAACGTTGATTCTTTACTGCGGCTGAAATATTCATTTTTAGAGCGTTAGTGAATTAAAAAAACGCAGTATAAAAACCGGTATGTCCAACTGATAAGGCTGAACATTTTTTCAATTGTTATTTACAGTAAGATATATACATTCACCAACTTTTATTAAAATAAAACCATTTAAACTGGGTGTTCGGATGTATATGTCACTTAGTATAGTTTCTAGAGTCTTCCTACTTTTTACCGACATACCAACAGCGGTTGTTCCTTAAAATTTTAATTTAAGGCGGTAGGGATCCAGGAGCTGGTGCCACATCTCGAATAATGTTATGGTGACTATATTGAAAATTAAAAAAAATGTCCATATTACAACTAACATTCTTAAAGTTTCTCTGACTATATCACCAAACGGTTCCTACTTAAAAAATTATCCTCGGAATAGCCACATCTCAGGTTGATAGTGATCAGCTTGATTTCTATTCATGCTTATAACCAGTGCATCAGGGCGAGTTCTATCTAAAAAGACATTTTTGTTGTTGCATTTCATAGATGAATATCTGCTTTTCGTATAGCTATTATTAGAAGCCTGCCATGCGAAATCAATAGACGATCCACGCTACATCTAGACACAGACAAGACATTTTATTGTGCTGATGTCGACTTTACTTCCTTCCAAGGAGAATATTAAGGATAAAGCGAACGTTTAAAGGTCTCATTGATCTCTGTTACACAATGGTGAAGCTCTCAAAGAGCGTCACAGGTTGCTATGAGCTGCCAGTGGCGGTCTGCACTGTAAAATATGCGTGTAAGATCGCATTGCAATCACAATACGTTATGTATATAAATATTTTTTTTTGCAATACCAACCAACTGCGTAAATTGTAATAATGCAGTTGTATGTGTAATACGTGTAATACAGAAAAGGTTACAATCTAGCTTTCAGGGCAAAAGGTAAAATCTCATAAGTAATGTGAATCTACCAAATATGTGTATAAAATTTCAGGACATAATATGGAAGTGGAAAATAACACGACATGGTCCGTGGTGACTGGTGGCACCAAAACTATTTCTAGGTTAGATTAGTTTTATAAGCTCCAACAGGTTGGTGGTATTGTGAACCTGTCATTTGTTTATTACACTTTTACTTTCTCCAAGAAGTGGAGTAAAACTCTGTGAAAATTCTGTGCTACTTTCAGATTAAGCCTCGTGTTTTCTTTTTTATTGTATAAGAAAATTGAACGAGTTTTTGTGGAAATTCAGAATGTGTATTTGTCCTATTGCTTTATTTGCATGGCCCCATTGGCCATTATTGCTTAATTTGGATTGTTCTAATGGGTTATCGCAAATAAGGCAACGGTTCCTGTTGACTACTACCTGTTTTTAATTGATTGCCTTATTTTTGCCACCAACTTTAAAATAAAGCTCTTTCCATGTACTACGATTGATTTGTCCTACTAAAATTCAAAACATATGTTCAGTATACCTAGAGGATGCTCCACTTGGAGGCAATTTCTTCTTTTACCTGTTTTTAATTGATTGCCTCATTTGTGCCACCACAACTCCAAAATAAAGCTTTTTCCATGTACTACGACTAATTTTTCTCTTACTAAAATTCAAAACATCGTATGTTCAGTATACCTAGGGGGTGCTCCACTTGGAGGCATATTCGTGATTAGTTATTTGAAAACAAGTTGTTTTAATTGGTTTGTATTTTATGAGTTATAATATGGTATCCATTTTAGAGTGCAGTAATTTTCTTGTTGGTGAAAGGCGTATGATGTGGTTAATTTTATAAATTCAGTTTAGATAGGTATCTGTTAGAAATGGAATCGAATTCCAGATTTTAAATAAAGTGGTTCTTGGGTTAATGTTATATTGACTATGAAATATTCACCCCTAGAGACTTTATTTAACGGCTAGAATTCTCTGTACCAAAATGGTACACTGTAATTTATTTATTTACCATGTACAATAAATTGCTCAACAGATTATGTTAAAAGTTATTACCCTGTTCACATATAACATATTAAGTAAAAACTAAATAATATATTAAAATTATTATATGAACCGCGTTCCCATAACCTGTTGTGAATTTCAATAAATAACGAATTCTCGATATATCGGAACATTTAAGTAAAAATATACAGTATATGTTGTGTAAAATATCTTTTTCATAACTTAACGTTGTTAACAAGGTTACTTACGATGAGTTAGGTAACAATTTTTTCAGTGTACAGGGGCTCCAACACGATGAACCACAGACACATGCCTAACAACAAGTCAATATTACACGTTAACATACCTCCCAAGAACCAGCCAAATTGATCAAAGTTTATTCAAACCTCCCACCAAGACGAACATAGATATTCAATACTCGCTTCTATTCGCTTATAGTAACCTGCCAAGGCATTTAAGATCCGCTGGCCAATAGGAGCTGCAAAAGCGCTCACAACTACTGGTCAATTTAAGGGAAATTTTAAGTGAAATGCAATGACTCTTTTCCTTGAACGCCACTGCTCCACTTGGCGACTAACTATCCGCTATCGTCCTCCGAACGCCTTTATGCCTATCTTCTAGGGCATAAATAGGTATGATGCATTTTCCTGTGTTTTCGACAATGCGCCCATAATGCATTTCATCTTTATCAAAGGCGCTTCGCTGGCTGTAGTCTCTTTTAATGAGCTGCCATTTGTCGCCGAACTTTAGTTCGAGGTTGCTTCTTCAAAAATAAAGATATTAAGCTCCTAAAGTGTTCTAGCTCCAAGTTGATGGTAATGATGAGGAAGCTTAATAGATTTATTCTGATCCGGAACGTGTTCATCAATTTCCATATTTATCTGGCCGCTAGAAGGAATCACATATCTAAGTTTCCACGGTACGGTTCAAAAAGTGATATCACTATATTATGTATTTATCTGTCTTCCAGGTGACACTTCATTTATCAATTTAAAACAAAGCTGCACTAATATCATTTAGGCGGTTGGTTTATGCACCTCCGAGTAGCGATTGTGTTTAAAAGCTAGAATTCTTCTAGAGATGAACGTGCTATGTTAAGCACGGTAACAGAAACCTAGAAGACCACAGCCGTTGATTTATTTATTATTATTAATACGATAGTGTTCAAAGATGTTTTAAGAGAAACCGTTTTCTTGTGGTTTTCTCTGAAACAAAGCTGTATTTTAAAAATGACAAAACGCAAAATACTTTCGGAGTAATCCAAATAATCACACCACGCATTTTGGAAGCATCCTGAGTACTGCAAACAACATACTAACCACTTTTACAGTTTGCGATCGATTGCCGGTTCGATAAGAGTGATGAAAAACCGACGCGCTGTTGTCATGTGTGTTTTAACTATTTCATATAATGAAATATACTTACTAAGTACAAATTTTGGCTTAACTTAGAAAAACTTAATGCCATTTATTTGTTAATTACCCAATTTAAAAACGTTTTAGATTAGATTATAAAAATTAGTAAGGTTGTGGTGATTATGGTCGATACAAATAACTTAAAGTTGTAAACTATAGAGCCATTTCGACAAAAATCTATTGACTTATGGACTATGGGTGATATAAACTTCGACCATTAACCTACAGTTAAGGTTACATTTTTTTACAATTTAGAAAAGTAAGAAATAATGTAACGTCTGTGACCTGCCGGAAGGTGCATGACCTCACGGACTATACCTCTTACAGACATTTCGCAAGCAGTGGCCTCAAGATCTCGATTGCATCGTTTCGATTTTCGTTTCTGGCTATTATCTGGAATCAAACGTATGCTGTGGGCACTTAACTTAAAATTTACCCCTTTTGCCATATTTTACCTTAACTGTTTTTGGTCCCCTATATAACACGACAGACTAGCAGCCTATCATTCTCGATTGATTAAAAACTTCCGCCCGATAGTGACCTTTCAACACAACAACATGTCTATTTTTCATTGTATCCATTAGCTCATTCCATGGACATTTCTCCGACATACATGACAAACAAATTCAGCTCTAAAAAACAGCAGTATTGCGCTAGTATTGGGGGAGTAATGACACCGTTGACCCCTATTGTTGAAAATAAGGGTATAGGATCACTGGGAGAGAGTGGGCGTGGTTCATTTCCCTGGCGAATAATGTCAAATTCCGATAGCTGTTGACATTTTTGTCAAACAAGTTTGTGAATGCATTCATTGCCAGTAAAATAATACGTTTATGGGTTCTTGATATCATTACCCAGGACAAAGTTAACTTTGTCCTTAGAAATAAGACTGATAAATGGCGGCGAGACTTCCGCACTACTTTTGAGAATGATTCGGTAAGCAGCTATTCTATTAGCGTTCCCGATAGGTAAAAGAATCACGCCCACTTTCTCTCAGTTATTCTCTTCCATCATTTCAAAATTAGCCCTTTTAATCATTCCTTGCCGTTGAGTGAAGAGGTGGACATGCAAACATAGCGTCCAGGGCACCGTTGATCCTTCTTGAAAATTCCGTATTGATCAACACTACACGATTCTTTCTCTCTCAAGATATAGCCGTCTTGCCATTTTCCCAGTACATTGGAATCTTTCTTTTTTCTGATGAGTAGATGTCGATTCAGTATGCTTTAGCTAGTGAGGGTACCTATGAAAACTTTAAGCAATTCACGTCCTCTACTCAACAATCAGAGCACCTGGTATTTATCGAGACTATAACTATCAAGTCTGTTTGGAGTCCTCTCTCTCCCCCATGTTTTCCTCAGTTCCTTATGTGCCTATTTGTCTAGGTAACTGATAACTTGTTATAAAGCCCAACCTATGTTTGGGGCTACTGTTCAAGTTCATGTTATGTCATCCTACCATTATTTGAAAAAAAAAAAAGATTTGTTGTGAAGAAATGTTTGCGAGAAAGTATACATACTGGGGAAAAATAGTACAATAACATTCAAAATGAAAAATAACTTTTAGTTGATAACATCAGATCGTTAGAATTACTGTATTTTCATTATAAATTCAATCTACCTATCCTTAGGCAATAAAGTCGAAAAGTGGCGGTGTCTCTGTGTTTTTAGTAACTCAGGTACCTACCGGATGTACAAGCCTGCATAGACTTCATAGCAGAAGAAAGCTTGTGAACATGGAAACCATAAAATGTGAAAGTATACAGGGTTCCATTTGAATATTTCGACGAATCTTTCATTTTCCCGTCTTGACATCCCTGTATAAATCTAAACTATTCCAAAAACTGGAAAAAATGTATATGAACATTTTTTGACTGAGAGTTGCGGAGGTGCGTGTTGTAAAAGTCGAGCGTTTTTTCGCAGTATCTCAACAATTTGGAAGTAAGGCCAGATGTTATATCAATATGCTTTGTTTGGAAAGACCTATCCAAATCTGCAATAAAATGTAGGGCTTTCCATTAAAAAATGTAAGTTTGGGAACCACGTAAAAATGAAAATATTTTTGAAGTTAGCATAATAATGGAGTAATTGACTGAGCCCACACCAAAAACTCACCGCTATACAAATGTTTTAATGGAGATAAAAAATTGTATAGTCTAGATTGAAACTGAGGGTACAGAAAGAGATAAATTCAAGTGGCAATATTTCAATTACATTCTATACCCACGACTGAGTGCGAGAAATAATACCCCTTTAAAAACAAAGGAACATAAAAGTATACGATATCTTGGAAACAGTTGGGCAAAATGTCATGCAGTGATGGTGTTGTTGTAAACTGTTCTCTCAAAAGGTAAGAAAAATGGCAATCAAAGTGAAATAAAAAGCAAATAACCGCCATCCTATTTCCCGCCATGAAAAAAACTGAGCACATTCCCCTCTCTAACGACGCGTATCCATCATTCCCAGCGTGATAGTTATAAAAAGTTCAGGCGGTGGCGAATTTCTCTCCGGATCGTTTACCCTCCGTCATTGTCGAAGGGAAGACCCTTTAAATTAAAATATTTATTTTAGGAGTTGCCCACGCCCTTTGCGTGAGGATCTCAGGTCATTTCCAGGTTGTCAGCCTTTTAATTGCAACCTTTCGTCGCCTAAGATTGATGGATGAACTAAATGGGAGCTTACAACTTTGTTTGGACATTGGCGAAATTGAGTTTTGTAATTTAGTATAGTCGGCAACCGATTGGTAATAAACATGGAACTGAACTATTTATTACTGTTATTTATTACGATGATCCTAACGAATCTGTGCTTTAAAATTCGGCTCTGATTCTAGCAACTTGCAACTTATCTGATAGATCTCAGATGGTAAGATATGGCGGGTGTACATCACGTAGAAGTCGTGTAACTGCTGGAGTCCCGCATGGTGCCCACTTAGGTCCGTTGTTATTTAATATATTTGTTAAAGATCTTGTGAGTTTAGTAGGCAGTGATTTGAAGATTTTTAGAGTAATTGGGAACAAATATGATGCTGAATTACTGCAAACAGACTCATTGGGGAGGAGTACAGATATTAAAGTTATTATTATTAAAATTATCAGTGGTCATATTGATTGTCCTCAACTGTTAGGAAAAATTTCCTACTTAATATGAGTGACAGGAGAATGCGTCATTTTTATTATTTCTTTATCCTCTTTCATTAAAGCAAATTATGGTTTGAATGAACACATAACTCGTCTTCTAAGGCTAGGCAATAGATATATATCTAGTTTAGTGGTACTTGGAACTCCTGTTAACGAGTTTAAACGAAGTGTTAAGAACATTACAATGTAATTCTTTAAACCCAAATTGTCTTGTATTTGTAACAAGGCTTTGACCCGTTGATTAAATAATATAATTAAATAAATAATTAGGTGAAAAGATATGACGTCTTTCATTATCCAGACCAGGCGTTGTGTGCCATAAAGGCCAACCAATCCGTTCGTCTATAAATCGAAATTGAAGGAAATCGGGAACGACACGTCCCCATCATTATAACTTTTCGGTTTGATGTTAGTTTACGTTGGGTGTCTTCAAGATGTAGCCAATATTTCGTGAGTGTATTTATGTCGTTTTCTTGGACATGCTCATCTCGCACCGCTGATGTTTGCTTATCTCGTTCAAAGGCCATCTGTAGAAAAAGCACCCCGCAGAAAGATAATGGGTCATGTTTTTTACGCCTTTTAATTTGGCAAAATATAGATCTTGAGACATAGAACAAAAGTGAATATGGTAAATAAAAAAACCTGTGCGGCTCGAAAAAAGAACTCTTCAGAGGAAGCTAAGAATAGTGTTTTACAAGCAGTTGCTGAGAACTGTCAGATATCAATCGGGCAAATTGAGAAAAACGTAGGAGTAGCCCAAATATATATCACCCCTATAAATTCAGAGATTTTTATTACACTTCAAAAATAATATTGTCCGACAAAGATATGGTCACTAATAATTGTCAAATTACTTGTTAACATAATTTCAAGTCGATTAGAGTAAATATATCATGATCATGATGAAAAACTCAACAAAAAGCACAAGCAAGTCTATGAAAACATTTAGTAAAAATAATCATCCATAAAAAACCTTAATATCGAGGACCACGTATAATCCTGAATATTTTTCAAACCTTCAAAGGTACAGCGCAGGGTAATCCTAAACAGTTCTTCTAAGAGTTTGTGTCTCGAATCAATGCTCCATCCACGAAAGCATCCAGTACATGAAGTAAAATTGCAATGTTTGTGAATCGACCAGTAGAATGATGAAAATGTCAAATAACTATTACACATCCTGCAATGAAATCAAAATACGGTGTCATGCCCAAGTTGGAGACTCTGTAACTAAAAGAATGTGGTTTGAGCGATTTGCATTTATCCCTGCCTAACAGCGTTATAGTTCGGTAATCTTAGACATTCTTAAAGCTCGGAAGATTCTAAAAAACGTTTATTTTTGTCTCCAAGAAAATAACAGTTATTTGGTATGATACAATATTGGATGAAAGGAACGTCATGAAGCTGAAAATGACACGTTTTAGACGATGCGCTAGCACGCACTTACTCTGTATCATGTCCATACCTACAATACCCCGCCTAACAGCGTTATAGTTCAGTAATTTTAGACATTCTTAAGGCTCGGAATATATCAAAAAAAAGGTTTATTTTTATGTCCAAAAAAGGAGGACAGCATTATTCGGTATGATCCAATATTGGATGAAACCAGGGATGAAACGATTATCATGGAACTGAAAATGACATGTTTTAGACGATCCCCTAGCTTCGCAGCTACTAGACCAATTTTCGAAAACTGTAAAGCTTTTCCGTCCTTGGCATGGTAGTGACCTTCTGAAAATTTTGTCCAAATCCGAGAGGTACTTCAAAGGTCATAGCCAGCCCAAGGATTCGCGAACAGACAGACCGATAGACAGACATATCATCGTAAATGAGTGACATGTGTTTTCGTGTCAGCCAAAAAACGTATGCTATTTTTTCGCGGTTACATTACTGCACCGCCAGTGGCGTAGGAAGTTAAAGAAAGTCGCAACTTTCTGAACACAATCATATTATTTCAATTCCAAGCTGACTTGTACACCAGCCTATATTTTATTTGACAGTATCTCGTCCGTGAGCTAATGCGCTAATAGCTGAGAGCCCATGAGTGCAGTCAAGCATTCATTTCTCTGTGTGGCCAGCTGGGACAATCTAGCTGGAAAAAGAGAAAATGGAATTAGTGAGAAGCTTTTGCTTATCATTTCGCAGCAGCTTTAAGCGCAGTCATGTTATTAGTCTCGCGATAAAGTGGTGAAAATGTAACGCTATTTTATAGAAAGGAGGCAGTTAATGCTACAGGATAATAGTATTAGAATTAGTTCTATCCTTGAGATATTGTTTCTCGGAATTCCATTGTTCATTAAGCTTTTTATTGATTCAATTCCAATCAACAATTGGTCCTATCCGGCAACGGCGAATGTCATCATGGGATCACCATGTTAACGCTTGAATGTCTTGAGCAGTGACTAACTGAATACGACGATGTTTCATGCTTTTTAGCAATTATCAGTACGGTATAGGTCTAGACTTGTTTGGCAGAGAAGGAGGTCATACTGTCATCTATGAATAAACCTTGGCCCTACTACTCTATAACAATATAAAGTTATCACATCGAAATTTTAGAGATTCACACATGCCTGACTGAACACAATCCTTTTCAGAAAGGTCTATCCCCTATTTATTCATCGAACAGGTTAAGTTCGCAAGCTGAAATTTGGATACTATATTTCAACGTGAAAATAACAACTGAAAAGTACAGAAATAGACCAAGCGGTCGTGGTACTTTATTTTGAAAATGCATGGGTATTTTGTAATATAAAATCAGTAACTTTTAAAATAGCAGACTGGAAACCTGTCCAAGGTGAGCGTGAGGTGAGCTTATAATTCAGCAACTAATCATCAAAATGTATGTCATATCAATCTTTTTCGTTTGGGATTGTCTATATCTAAGTGCTTTAATATATGAGACAAATTTCGCAGATTTTGATAATCTCATTAAATGGGGTGTTTAATATTTTATTACATCTTTGGACAGAACATACCAAGAGAAAATTGACATGCCAGACTATAGCGATTTGATGTTTGGTTGTTAAGTGATAACTGACTATGTTGTATAAAAACGCTCAGCTTTAGTTAGCTTCCCAGTCCGAATTTTGAAATATAATAATTTTATATTCTAAGGTTATAAAGTACTAAAAAGAGGCTTCCAAATGAGGTATCACATGATCCCCATTCAATTAAAAAAAAACGTTGCAAAATGGCGCCCAACTGCCAGTTTCACCCTAAAATATCGTATTCGTGTATTAATTTCATTACACCGAATTTCAATTTGTTAAGTAGACCCCACCAAAAAATAGGTAGGGTAAATTTTTTGAAAAGCACTATAGTTATGTATAGTCAACGCCAAACAAAGTGGCGTGCACGTCATCAAGGTGGGTGTGTTGAAAAATTTACATTGTTGCCAAACTTTTTGTAAAATAATAAAATTTATTATTTACATATCTAGGTTTATAAGCAATATTAACCTCAAATGAGAACAAAAATAATAGTATAATAAAATTATAGATCTGTACTTGCATAATCATTTAGTATGACAATTATTGATCAGATGACACTATGAAACTACCATATTTAATTGAAAGCTTAAAGGTACTGAATAAAAATCCAAATGGGGTCCTCCAAATTTTATGCATGGTATTTATTTTACAGAATTCATACAGAAAAATGCATTCTAAAATTAGGTAAGCTACTGGTGTAAGCTTTTTCTGTACAATAAAGTTAGTCGGAGTTTCTTTCTTCAGCGCTGTCTGAATCTGAATCTTCATCACTCTCAAAGTTGATTATTAAAGGTTCGATGTCCGGTCGATCAAAAATTCGTTCTCTTTCATACCATTTAAAAATTTCTTGCTCAGTATGTCGAACACTATTTTTCCACATGTCTGGGGTAACCGTTTGTAGAGCCTCGTTCCACATATCCAAACAGTCTTTTTCACTGTTACCATCTCTACCAATATGTCTGTTATAGTAACCTTTTGCTATGCCCCAAATTAACTCAATAGGGTTAAATATACAATGGTAAGGAGGCAGACGAAGAACTTTGTGCCCATGTTGTTCCGCCAATTCATCAATCACGTATATTTTAGGTGGTTTGTTTCTAAAAAAGCAGTTATTTTAAGAATAGGAATAAACAAAAGAAATATAAACTGTCGACCAAAATATATATAATTAAGAAGCATTATGTACCGAGCAACAATACTCAATAGCTCTGTTTTAAACATTGTGTTTAAAAATGGTATGTTTTGATTTGTCAACCAGTCTTGGATATTTTTTTTTGTCCAAGCATTGTTGGGCACTTTGTTCAATATCATGCTGTGATAAGGGGCGTTATCCAGTATAATCATAGATGGACTCTCCAATTTTTCTAATAACTGATGTTGAAACCATTTCAAAAAATTGTCCTGGTTCATCTCTCCATGGTAATCGCTCAATTTTGTTTTCGAAGAAAATATCGCTTCACTACCCTCAATAAACCCATTTTCATTTCCAGCATGTAATATAATGTATCTAAAATATATTAGTTTTAAATTTTATAGTGCAAATTGTGTAAAAGTACATACCTTTTACCATCTGTTTTAATAGCTTTCACGCTTTTTTGGTTTCCATTTTGCCAAGAGCGACCTATGGTCCCATTTTGAAATATCCAAGTTTCATCGAGGAAGACAAACTGGTATAAGGCCTCAACCTTGGTTGATTGTATTGCCTTAGAAATTCCACCCTTTTCAAAGCTATACTTGGTAGTTCCATGAGCCCTCGTCGCGGATTGTCCTTAAGCCACTTAAATCCAAGATCTCTAAGCAACCGCCTTAAAGACGTGGCACTACCATCAAATAATGCCCTATCTCTTAATCGAGACCATAAAGTTTGTATCGTAACTTGTTCTTCTGAAACCATGTGTAATATGACATTATAATTTAGTTAACAAATTAATGCAAATTTCTGATAAGTTATTATAATAAGATCTTACTTTTGTGATACATATTATAGATCACTTCTCGAATGGCACTTGTATCCAATGTCGCTGTGTTGGTTACATATAACTCCGCTTTTTCTTGGGCGATTCTAAATTTGCATCACTTTTCACACCCTCGGAAATACGACTAACTGTCCTTAAACTAATTTTTAAAGCAGCAGCAACACGCTACAAAAAATGAAATAAAATTTCACTATTATTAATATACATTACATATAATTATTAGTAACCTACCTCTTGAACAGCATTTAAAGGCAACAAAGGCCCGTTGTTGTCCCTTTTTTGCTCAAAGTAGTGCATTAACGAGGCCACGAGTTCCTTACACCGACTATTTAACTGCTTGGGCATCTTTATATACCAAAATTGCCTTTATCTACTCGTAAAATGAATAATTTTGTTTTGAAACAAACAGTTGTTGATTTACAGTATGCGGGGCCAAAGGATTTATAAAGATTTGAAATGCCACAAATTGATTCAGTGTCAAAATTAATACAAATGTCAGTTCCCAGTTTAAATAAGTTTCAAGGTGACAATGTGTCAACGCTGCGAAATCGGTTTAGTGCGTTTACATGTCGATAAGTGATTGGAGCGTTTGCAAAACATTTTATTTCGCATAATGCGTCTAAATTTATCAGAAAGCAACTTATGTGATATTTTAATAACAATGTTTATATGACTATTAACCATAATACGAGAGTAATGACCATTTTATAATTTATATATTATATATATATATATATATATATACAATATATATATATTAATATGAAACTGCAATAGAGCAATTGTTTGTGATAGAAACCTAGGCATTAGGTCGGGGAATTTTTATCGTGATGACGTGCACGCCACTTTGTTTGGCGTTGACTTATAGTAGTGCCTATTGATATGCTGACAGTCGGCATAATACCTTAAAATTACCTAAATGACATCGATTGATTGTCATAAGTGGTATGTAGTCTACTAAAAAAAAATCATCGTCTGTGCAACGAGAAAGCATTCCACATCAATACAATGTCAGATACCATACAAAATACAAGGCAATAACAAAATCTCACGTTGGGGCCATATTGACCGATAACGAGGCCATTGCATTAAAACTGTATACTGAACAATAATCTGACCAGCAGCGGAGGTGTGAAATGTGAAGTAATCTTGGTGTAAGACATAAAGTTTGTGATAGAAGGTATTAAACGTTTAACGCACCGTGAACTGAGGTATTTACACAATCTGAATAGAACAGCCAGTTCGCTACTAATGAAGCTTTAGTTTCAATATCAGATCTCCTAGAAATCAAACAAGGCACGTACTCAGATTAGGCATATTAACTTGGAATCACGCATCAGACCGCTGACAATCCAGTTGGCTGGGAGCGTTGTTAAGATAAACATTTTCTTCTAGTTTAGTCAACTCTCGAAATTGAACGAAATCAAGTATAGAATCTTACCATTTCAGCGGCACTTGGTTCACAGTCTATACAGAAAAGTGGAAAAGCAAGTCTAGATTAAACTAAACAAAATTGATCCTTAGTTAAATGTTGCTCGGTAATGAGATGCTGAATGTCCAAGAATAGAACTTTTCAAAATCATACTTTCTCTATAGCCTTAGGTGTCTTAGTCATATCAACATGAAGACTGTAAATTTAGCATTCTCTTTTTTCTTCAAAACAATAATCTCATGAATTTTTCGAATGCAAAGGCGAATATTCATTGCACTACTACTAAACGTGTGACGCTTCCCTTTTGGCCTGTATCCTATAGCCTATAGCCCCAAGGAAAGTTTATACCGTTGCAAATTTCGTAATAATTTTAGGAACATTTACTTTTATTTTTTGGTGGCATGCTGGGATGTTGGTACCTATATTTACCTATAGGCTTGTTTGCTCGTTCAGTCATTTCTATGGGTATTGTTATTAATTTGTAGACTGTAGACTCTAAAAATATAAAAACAAGTCTTCTATAGTTTATTTTATAACGGTTAAAATACAAAACTCGTTTCTTTGGCATCAAAGGCGAGAAATTGCTGGGTATTTACTCTTAAAGAAGAGAAATAATAGAACAATTCGGCAGGAGTATTGCTTAAGTTGAAAAGTGACATTATGTCGTTTTTTTTTATATTATGTAGGGTTTTCATGACATTATGCAGGTTTTCCAACAAGACGTCAACTTAGAACTAGCTAACGTTCACTTCATGCTCTCTTGCAGCAAGCGCGGAATGAGCTATTTGCTCAGTAGCCTATTTAGTCAACAAGTTGACATTTTTTTTTTGACATTATATAGGTTTTTTTACGTAACTACCCTGCCGTACATGTGAACATTTTAAGTACAGAAGACAGCAAGGTGCATTTCATAACTTATTCCAAGAAATGAGATTTAAAGATAAGAAGAATAAATAATGAAATAATACTATAAACACAGAGGATAAATTTAGGTGAATATGAGATGTATTTGGAAAGATGATGTTTAGGTAATAATGCTCATCTTCGGCCCAGCGATTAGACGAATCGAAATATCCAACATAGAATTAACTTACACGTTATAAAAGAGAATTTACTTCAAATTTCAAACACTAGATGGCTGACCCCGTACATCTGAATTCATCCTGTATACACGATTGGATTATGCAGGTTTATTCCAATACAAAGCAATTGAAGAATCCACCGACCGAACCGGACATGCAATTGCTCCGTTCTTCCATTTCCTATCCTCTGGCCGGTTATCGCGACCGCAGAACGCCCTACAGGGCACTCCATTCCTGCGCCTGACACTAATTGTGGGCCATCCTGGCCGCACGCTATTCCGGTATGGATAGCTATCTCTTTGTGTCTAAACGGCCAGACAACGACATCTTATCGCTAGTGAATGAGCCGGGGCTAGATGGAGATGGCCCGGCTCACTTATCGAGCTATTAAGCTAACAGTCGGAGACCAGGAACCGTTCACCGTTTGCTCAGGTATATCCAATACTAGAAGTAAGGTCACTCAGCGTTTGAGCTAGCTGCCTGGCCAGTGAGGTAACTAATTTCATTTTTACATCGAAGCAGCCTAACTGCCAGGGAACCTCGGCTGCTATGAGGAACTTAAAGAAGCCTTTTTGATCTCTCTCAGGAGCAAAGCCCATTGGCGTAGCGGTAGAAAAGAGCTAGTATTGTTGAAAGGGCATCGTGACTGTCGGTTAGAGAAGAGTCATCGATCAGTCGGTTAGCCCTACTCTGAACTGTATCAAGCATGGATAATGCGGTCGGTGCGGCAGCACCCCAAACGTGTGAGCATTACTCGAGGCTAGGTCTTGTATAGGGTGAGGAGTTCATGTGGAGAAAAGTACTTCTTAGCAACAAATAGTCTGGATTTTCCCCAGCAACTATCGCTATGGACGACATGTGTTCGTGCCAGGTCCTCGATGATCTGGACTCTGACCACCGAAATGAACAGGTAGTTTGCGAGAACTCGGCCGTACATCGAAACTGGATGAGCGCTGGGACGCTTTTTGTTCGTCCAGGTACAGTACTGTGTTTTGGAAGCATTAAACTGTACAACACAAAACTTATACACTGAAGAAGGTTGACTTGTATGGTTGTCAGCGGCCATTTTCTGAGGGTGCGACATGGTTGCCAGATTGTGCATCAATATCCCGCAACGTTGCCAGCTCTATATATAAATCTGAGATTACTGTACTTTTATACAGGGTGTTTCAGTTCATTGTTGCATAACTTTAAGATTCGATAGAACTTTCAAAATTAATGCATAAAGTCTATATAAACATGGGTCGAAAAATGCATGGCTTCCGAAATACGGGGTGTTTAAATTTACTTTCTAAAATAGTTTTTTTTAAATATTGCGAAGAATATTTGAAGCAGGGTTTTTTGGTACGACAAAACGAACCATGGGCATAGTTTTACTGTAGCCGCTAGAGGGCGCTCTCTACTGTACCTGTAGTGTATCAAAATGACCGAAAATTTTTTCTTAGTGCAATTTTTTGCTTTTTTAATAAATAACTGATTCTTCGCACTTTTCAACATAAAAAAGCTCTCTTGTGAATTTTCGTTATAGTTAGCCGTTTTTGAGATATTTCGATTTTTAAGGTTCGATGAATTTTTATTTTAAATTTTACGATTTGGGCGTTACAAGTAATTAAGATGATCGTTTAGATTGTGTTTTTAAACACAGCAAGAATTCCTAACTCCAAATAAACACAAAAAAACAGAATATTTTCCAATATTATTTTTAACAAATTAAATTAATTATTTACAACTAAAATTCTATTGGATAGTTATGACAAACATACAAATTCTAAAGTAGTTGCTCGAAATGTAAACCCAATTGATCAATACACAATTCACATCTACGAATGATCGAACCTGGTATAGCATTATTCAAATAAGGCCTTATTTCATCACATGCATTCCTGATTCTGTCTATTAGCATATCTCTTGTGGGAGTCTAGTACACTTTTTTCAAGAAGGTCGCAGCATTTAACCTTGCAGGCAAAAGGTAGATCCCAAATAGTCGATTACGGTAGATACCAATCCACACGTGCACACTAAATTCATGCTGAACATTTCTTTCCCGAACTGCATGCGGATTTTCATGCGACCAAATACGTTGATTATGAAAATTTACCACTCCACGTCTAGTGAAGCATGACTCATCGGTCCATAAAACGTTACTTAAAAACTCCCTATTATTATCAGTTCTATCAAGAATCCACTGACAGAATGTGATTCTTCGTTCTCCATCCCCTGGCTGTAGTCCTTGCACAGGTTGCAAATGGTAAGGACGTCTATGGTCATTTCTAAGAACATAGTGAACATGGCTTGCTGAAATTCCCAAGGCACCAAAAACTCTCCTAACACTTGTGGTCGGATCTCTATCAAACTCACGCAGAATCATACGGGTAAATCTGCGCTGACGAACATTTATGTTTTGATCCCTTTGGAGATTTCCAAAACCATTTTCAATTATTTGGCGATGCACTCTTACAAATACTGAGAGAGTTGGATGTTGTCTGTTTGAAAATCTTCGTGCGTATTCTCTGGCTGCTTCTGCTGCGTTTCCATTTACAAAGCCATACACAAAATGAATATCCGCTAACTCTTGATTGAAGAATAAAAATGGCATTTTTATAAAACTTACATTAAAAAGCAGGTAAAAGAAACTAAATTTCACAATTGCAAAAAAACGTTTCAGGTTTCAACAGACAACAAAACTAACTGTGAACAAATTGACGTTTAACCTTATTCTGCTTTCAATTTCAAAAATATTTGCAGGCACAGCCTACTTCTAAAAATTATCGAGATACTGACTTTTTAACGTTATTTTATCATAAATAATTAAAAATAGAGTAGAGAGGACCCTCTAGTGGCTACAGTGAAACTATGCCCATGGTTCGTTTTGTCGTACCAAAAAACCCTTGTATACTAATTTTCACTGTTATACATCAAATATTGTTCGAAATATTAAAAAAAAACTATTTTAAAAAGTAAATTTAAACACCCTGTATTTCGGAAGCCACGCATTTTTCGACCCATCTTTATATAGACTTTATGCATTAATTTTGAAAGTTCTATTGAATCTTAAAGTTATGCAACAATAAACTGAAACACCCTGTATATAGAAATTTGGTGGGATATGGGAGATCTTATAACAGCTTGTGTTATTAACATTTTGCGCTATCTTGACGAATAAATGCTTTTTTTTGTATGTTAAAATAGCAAGATCAATAACGCAAGCTGTTATAAGATCACTCATATCTACTCACTAATCTGGAAAGGTTCAGAAGAAAAACATATACTGCAAATACCTAAATATATATTTGTTATATAAATCTCATACATTTTCCTACAAACAAATCAGTATTAAAATCATTATGGTGCAGATGTTTTCATTCCCCAGCCTTTGTTGGCACCTGCATAAATAAAAAGTTAGAAAAAATTTAATTGTGTTGATATGTTACTGCAATTCACAGATTTCTTTTTTTATTAGAACAATAATATGATTGTCCACGGGTACCGACAGGAATTTTTCTCTGATGTGCTAATCATCATCAAGAGATAACTGTTACAACAGCCCCCCTGGGGACACCCATGTTATTGTTCAATAGCAATACTTGACTTGGATTTCATTAAAATTATATTGAGCTTTACATATCAACCCTACTGGTCTGACAATAGCTGATTGAAAACGAAGTATGAAAACTAACTTGAACAAAAAGCAGAATAAATCATCACTAGTTATTGAGTGATATAAAAACTTACAAATGTTATGTTCTGCAAACATCCTTCAGATCCGTGCCTTTTGATTAGATCAGAAGTAACCTCTGAGCTCTGAGCCGGTCTTCTGTTATGGAATCACATGCTCACACGTGTTTCTGAAGCGCAACAGTATTTAATATGCTATGATGGGATGAGAAATAATCTCTATGGACTAATTGTATGGACCTATTTGACTGACTTTTTTCTCAGAGGGTTTAGTTTATGCTGAATTTATTCCTTTATATGTATACTGATATGGGCGTTGCGTGGGAAGTGCAGAGTCAACGCCATTTTTTCCACTCATTATCACATCTTTACAGTGACCCACCTATTCATAATCTGTGAACCATCACCGTCCGCTTGAAGCAATGGACGTTGATGAAGGTAAGAGTGGGGTAAGAATAATTATGCTTTCCGCTCCTACAAGGATCACAGGATATGTGAATACTGTCACGCCGCACGGGTGGTGCAGGGTTAGACTCTTTTTGTGATGAATAGAACCTTTTGGGGCTTTACGTGCATTGAGGCTAGAGGGTCAAGCGAACAAATATTGACGTAAATTTACCTTCTCCTTTATTTTGACTGGTTAATAATTAAAAACGAAGGAACAGCTTTACTGACGTCTTTTGAGCACTACAAAACAATATCCAGCAGTCTAGTAAATGCCTTACCCACTTTGAACAAAAGTCTTCAAATGTAAAGCTTGGTTTGCATTGTTGTATTGAAATATTTTCGTTGCAACAAATGATCTGACAATAGCCTAGAAGAACATTATTTCAGAACAATGTGATCATAGTTATCTACTGCAAACTAATGATCCTAATTCAATCTCATATTATGTTGTATCCAATACGTAAAAAGGACTGGTATTGCAGCGAAACAATAATAAAAATGACGTCAATGAAAAAAGTAGAGTACCTGGGGCAGCCATAATCAACACATCCGCTTGTTACGACAAAGAGATGTAAGCCTCTTTGTTTTGGCGGATTCATATATACATAATAGATACACGTATACAGCATTTTCCTTTTTACCAATATGGAATTCCAGAGAGCAGCGAAACGCTCCACAGTTGTACGACTGAATAAATAATGTAAAACAGGATAAAAATGGAATGATTGGAGTTATGAGAGTCTTCTCCAGTTACATGAAATTGAGGTTTCGGAAAAGACGAGAATAGGATCAATATTTGGAGAGCTCTTCGGATTTGCATAGTATGAAAACGGATGGAATAGCAAAGATGATATTTATTCGCATTAAATTAATCTATTCATTCTTTTTTCTCATTTTGATCGTTATGGCATATCGAGTTGGCTGGAAATATGAATGTTATTACCTCATCTCAACTTTTTGCTTGAAACAGCCAGCTCAAGATGGTGAATAAGTGACGGCTTAATATAAGCTAGCTGCCATTATCTTGAAATTAAAAGCAATGGACACTGTTGCACAGTCTATTTAAATATGTACAATTGGCCTGAAAAATAATACCTGTCAAATGCTTGAGTAGTTACACATTTTTGTACTCGTTTTAAAGCATTTTGTTGCTTGAACAACATCTGATTTCAAATTGGCAATTTCTTTTTCAATATTTGCCTTCAGGGGTTACACGTTTTTTAATACGATCACTCTCCTGAAACTCCGAAGATAGTTTTTAGTGTCAAACTCCTCTAATTTCATCGTATTTCAGGAGTGCAACGGGTTGAGACTTTTAACACGGATTTTACCTCAAACATTCAAACCAAATTTTCACAAAATAAAGTAGTTTGGCAAAATATTCTCAAGAGGTGTGGCGCATATAAAATTATGTACTTTATTAAAAATGCAACAGATGTTTCAAAAATGTAAGTGGCTTAGAAACTAATTTTCAATTTTTTCTATAGTGGTCAAAATTTGGTAATGTCTACGCTACTGAAGTCTCTGGAACGAACATTTTTGTATGTACTAGCTATGCTGTCAGTATCACATGCACAAAATGTGCATTCAATATCTTAATACAACCCGAAAGACTGTTTTTTCGAGTTCGAATTTATAACTTCAATACCTTGTATGTTAGTATGAGGGCACTGTGGAGCCTATGTTTTTACGAAATTGTCGTATTATTTTTTGATCTTCTTTATTCTTTAAAACCATTGCCACTATTTTTTGAGCTTTTCTTCATAATATTTTTATTGTTCGGCTTAAATATCAATGAACTCCTTCCTTGTACGATCGATTCAATCCACAGCGTTGCTGATTACAGCACTCTACATGCAGAAATTCAGAGACCTTCAACAAACGTTGAATTTTCTAAACCTTTAAATCTAAATCTTTGTATATGGAAATCTTCTTTTGATCTAATGTCGTAACCTTGCATTTCACATATTTTCTTTAGAAACTGTTCAAGATAAGATGGAGCCTGATTATTGATAATTTTATATAAAATAATTAAATTTGCCTCTTGAATAATTTGGTGTATGTTTAAAAAATTTAATGCCTTCAGCATATCCTGTATGTGGGTATACCTGCTACAATTTAACAAAATCCGCATACATTTATTTAATAGAATTTGCAACCTTTGATTTTGCTCATTTGTGCATGTAATCAAAAGTGATGCACAATAAGTAAAATGAGGAAAAATTATTTTATTGTAGACTACTTTTTTGCACCAGGGACTTAGAAATTCTACGAAAATACCCTATCTTTTTGCCTAATTTCCGACACATATAGTCAACATGTTTGTTGAAAGTTAGTTGCTGATCTATTATAATACCTAAATACTTAACACTATCTACAAAATCAAATACCTCTTCCTCAATTTTCACTGGCATACTTAAATCCACCAATTTCTTGCAATTATTATTCGAACCTATAATCATATATTTCGTTTTTCTCACATCTAATTTAATCTTGATTGTTTTTTGAACCATAAACTAAGTCTTCTCATTTCACTATTCATTACATCTACAATTTCGTTACTGAATTACTAACTGAAATTAATGTATCAACCGTAAACAAATTTATAAAAGAATTACTACGGAAATTCGACATATCATTTACATATAGAATAAACAGTAATGGTCCTAGTACGCTGTCTAGAGGTACTCCATGATCAACAGAAACATTACTTGATATTTTACTTTCAATTTTTACCACTTGTAACGGCTCAGATTAATAATCACCCACCCACAAGGACGCTGTACCCTTAATTCCATAAATTTCATATTTTCTCAACAACAATTTCCTGTCAATCGTTTCAAACGCTCTTTTTAGGTCAACAGACACACACAATCACCTTACCATTATCTACATCTTTTTTCCACTTTGTACATACAAATTGGCATGCAGTTTCACAAGAATGATTTCTTCTGAACCCAGATTGCCTCTCAAAAAGAACATCGTTCACACGTAGATGCTCACCCAGCTATTCATGCACTGTTATTTCTATAACTTTCTCGACGACTGGCATAAGACTGATGGGTCGCAAGTCTTCTGGCTTACGTGGATTGTTTGTTTTGGGTACTGGGACTATAATACTCCTATTCAACAACGAAGGCGTCTTTCCTGTTGTGAGCGATGTATTTACAATATTCAAAAGGGGGTAGCCAATTACATCAAACAATTGCTTCGCCAAACTGCATGTAAGTGCTTCATCACCCGTAGATGGAGAAAAGAGGACTAGCAGCGACTCCTTTTCTGAGGGGAGACCTCGAGGTTATCACTGCTTGGGGACCCAACAATCTGGTACAGTCCAATGCCTTTACGAATTTCAATAGGTAAACTTTTTTATTTAAGCTTTTAACAATGCAGTCGAACCGGTTTCCGAGGTTTTGACATTTTTATGCCTTACGGGTCCTCTAACTCGACCAGTGTGATCTGGCAGAATTACAATCGCATCCATCTCGACATACGATCCCTCTCAAGCCCTAATATCATTTTCCCGATTTAAACAGCTCTCACGATCACAAGCAGTCCACAAAAATCCGTCGGGGAAATGTGGAACGAATCGAAGATTTAGTTTCAAGTCAAGCATTTCCGCAATTTTTCGTCTAGAATAATCCCGTCGTGGTCTTCATTGTTCCCAGTCAGCGTTTCTTTCCCGCTCCACCTTATGAAAATGAAAATTCCGCTGCTCCAGAACAAAGACCGCCGCTCCGCAGCTGAATATCGAAATGAAAGGTTGTGTGTTTGTGGCAGATAGTTCCTTCCCGATAAGAATTGTGTTTGCTAGATCAAAAAACGAGGGCCGGAATAATTTTTAGTGTTACTGATGCCGCGGAAATTTCCGCGCTGTATGAATCATTCATTTCCTGATGCTTGGAAGAGGAAATGACAAGGAAGTTTTTATAGGGGTGTTGAGAAAGTCGGGACTTTACGTTCAAGGAACAACTGCCTTTAAAGATACTCTGATGTGGAGCGTCCGCGAAAAAGTAAAAAATAGCGTCAAGTAGGTTGACTTTGTACTTTGTATATACGGCATGTCTGAGTCAACTTTTGTGCGCTCTGGTGCCTTTATTGTCGGCTTGAATTAGTGGAAAAAAGAAAACATTGTTGGTTTTGCAGCAATTGAAATTTCGGGCTGGTCATGTAATATAATGAATATATACTAAGTGACATATAAATCCGAACACCCAGCTTAAATGGTTTTATTTTAATAAAATTTTGTATAAGTACTTAATGAAGCATAATAAGTAAATGATAAAAATTTCGAAATGATTGCACTGCTTTAAAGCCCTTTGACCTTTAATAATGTGTGGATGCACCCTGATGTGCTACGCATTCTCCAACGCGCCTAGACATGCTTCTGATCAGGTGGTCAATGTCCTCCTGTGGTATCTCATTCCAGGCAACCACCAACTGCTCTCGAAGTGCTTCTAGAGTCTGAGGAGGACGTTGCAAATTGAGCAATCTCCTACCCATCATATCCCACACGTGCTCAATTGGGGATAAGTCGGGAGATCTTGGTGGCCATGGTAACAATGTGACATCATTATGTGACTCTTGCAACATGTGGTCGGGCATTGTCACATGTCTTTCAACAAAAAACTGTGGATTCCTCCTTTCACCACGTCGCCTTCTAACCCTGGCACGACCATCGTGCATGCCTAAACAAAATCGGGACTCGTCACTAAAGACAATACTGTTCCATTCCTGATCCCAGAGTGACCGTTGTCTGCACCACTCAATGCGATTACGTCGGTGTTCTCGAGTTAAAGGGTGGACCCAGTGTGGCCGGTATGAAAACAAGGAAAAACTTCTCATTCGTCGGTAAACATTTCGCATGCCAATAGGTCTTCCGTGTTCTGCAATCCATTCATTTGCAATAGACCTGGTAGTGGAGAAACGGTCCCTTAAGGCCAATAATCTTAGGCGGCGATCTTCACGGTCTGTTGTTCTACGGCGGCGTCCAGTGCCCCTTGCTCTTTGCGTACGGCCTTCTCGAAGCCATGCCTGACAACACCTAACCACAGTGTCTACACTTCTTTGCACTCTAACTGCAATTGCCCGAAAAGAAAGTCCAGCTTCCCGAAGTCCCACTATACGGCCCCTATCAAGCTCACTAAGTTGACGAAATCGTACAGGTCTCCGTACTCTAGGCATCGTAACCTATCGTAAAGGATGTCAAGAACCAAAATCCGCCAACGTTGATTCTTTACTGCGGCTGAAATATTCATTTTCAGAGCGTTAGTGAATTATGTTATTTACAGTAAGATAAATACATTCACCAACTTTTATTAAAATAAAACCATTTAAACTGGGTGTTCGGATTTATATGTCACTTAGTATAGTTGGAGAACATGGAATGTGAGTTCATTTTTTTGTTCTTTGAAATAATAATAAAAATAATAATAATATTTAATCGCCAAAATACAAAAAATGGGCAAACAAATACGAAAAAACCACAGAAAGCATCGCCTGTGTGTGGATTATATCTTAATAACTAACAATCAAACATATGTGTATAACAATTATTGTTAATTCCAAAAAGTATTAATATAATTGGAATTTTGTAGTTTTAGTTTTCTATATAATTATGTATAGTCATTCGCTGTTCAGTATAAACCCGGAATTTCAATTTTCGTCTAATTTTTTTCTCCAAAATTAAGTATTTGTATTTAGTTTCGTGGTACTACATTATATAATTTAGCTGTTAAGAACTCAAATGATTTTTGAATAATGTTTTGTGTGGTCTTTGGATATTAGATGACCCTATTCGACATCGTATGTTATGCTCGTGTTTATAGGACTTTTTTTTCATTACAATACTTATGGTATAAGGTGGTGGCATGTAAGAAATAAAGTTGTCTTGTATCAAGTATCCCTGTCTCCTGTGACTGTGGCTATGATGCCGTATATTATATGGGTGTCAACTAAGGCATGGTACAGGATTCGCAGATAACTTTCTGTAAGAATGTTAGCAAGCATTTTGAGTTTATAGGCAACATTTCTAATTTTTTTGATAACATTTAATATGGTTATCCCACCTTAGATGTGAGTCTATAAATATTCCAAGATATTTCTACGTGTTAACTCTATCGATTTTGGCCTTTTGGCCATGATAATTAACGGAAATTTGTTCGAAAGTAGGTAGAAATTTTGAATAGGTTGTAAATGAAATATCAAACCAGTCAATGATCCTTATAAAATCCTTTTCATCTATTTACTTCAATGTGCTTCAATTATCAGCTTTATATAATATGAGGGTGTCGTCTGCAAAACATATAATCTTTCCAGAACTGTTAATTTTGAATAAGTCATTTAAGTTAGAGACTAAATAATAGTGTGTCTAGTACTGTTCCTTGAGGCACACCACACTTGATGTACATTTTTTCACTGTAAGTGTTATTGATTTTGACAGTTTGTGCAGGATTTGAAAGGTGATTTTTTAAAAGGATTTGTGACGGTCCCCTAAATCCCAATCTGTCCATAACTTTCAGAAGCTCGACATGGTTAACCGTATCAAAGGTATTTTTTAGATCAACAAAGATAACAATAATAGGTATTTTTTTGACATTAGAGTTAATTTCATCCATTACAGTCAAAATTGCATCTGTAGTAGATTTTAATTTTCTAAATCCATCGAAGCCAACTTTGGTACTCTCTAATATTATTTGCTTGATTGAAAAGGCACTAAAAATAAATCAGATTCTTCATCCTACAAAATATTTTCATATTTGTAGAAAACTGGTGGGGACGTCTATTTGTTATTTCACACCCGAATAACTTCAGCTCTAGATTGTCAGCCCTAATTGATTTTATTTATATTCAATTATTCATATTGATTTAGTAGTGGCACTTGTTACTTCGTGTCGTATCGCTGACCTCTTCTCAGCTTTTTAGGCAAAAATTTGTCGCCCGAGAGTGAAAAGCGGCTAGTGCAAATATTTTCATCATTTCAAGTCTTCAAGACAAATATACGGGTTAACATATACGTGCAGAAATATGCCTAATAGATGCTTAGAATTACTGATGTTAGAACTTCAAAAATGTGCTACCATCCACCAAAAATATATAAAATCCGTGATATTAATATCTGAATAGCTTTATTGTTTGCTATTGTCTGCTGGAAAAAATAAAGTGGGAAATTAACGTTGAAGGAATTAAAAGGGTATTATTACGAGTTTACGAGATCCAAGCAAGAGACTGAAAAAGGTCACCCTACTGCACTGCTGTCTCATTGCCCACAGTCGGGTACTTTTAGTATGTTTATCCAGGCAATTTAGTCTGGCATTGTTATACCAGTAGTATATTGGTCTTCCTTTTAAACCTCGCCGTACTTTCTTCTGAAAGCTAAATACTTTTATTTAATTTATCTAATTGCCAACAACAATAATTTTCAAAGTATGGTATGAAATAGTTTTCAAACTGGAGTCAGGGCTATATTTGATAGCGTTAGATTTTTCCAAAGCTTAAGTCTCCTATGACTTTGATGTATGTGCTACTAGAAAAAGTTACTTACATAGGGTCAGTGTTTGTTTAAGATGACAAGTTTATATATATATATACAGGGTGACTTTGAAGTTGAGTCATTAATTTTCAGATAATGATTGTAGAAGGAAGATAAACCAAAATATGTGTGTAAAAATAAAAAAAATAAAAAAAAATGTTACCTTGTTTAATAAAGTATCCTCCCGACAAGTATTTCAGTGCGGACCTGTATTTGATCGTGCAGTCTTGGAACACCGGCATGCTCTCACCTGTGAGGTCTTAAGTCACCTGATTCACGAGCCCTTTGTACTACATTAACAAAGGCACGAGGGGTTGGTTGCACTCGATTGGGAAACCGATTCGCATAAATCCGTGGTGCATCCGGCAGCATTTTGTAAAGACTGCCCCCCTAAATAAGAATCATGTCCACAAGTTCAGCATTTTCGTAAACATGTGTCATTTTTCATTTCGTTTGAGTCACGCAACAAACATCACTATTCACCCACGCGTTACCGACTGACGAAAAACAACGTGATAAACGTTTCAAATTCTTTCGCTTTTTTGTTTCCGATGCGATGAACCGATATCCGTTGTTGCCAAACACATAATATTATTATTGAGACAGGGCGGTACTCAAACTTCTAAAGGGCTATAACTTTGTTACTTTAATTTTACCAGAAAAATGTTAAAGGAAAAAAACATTTCTTTTGATCAGATCTACTCACTGTTAAAATAAATGACTCAACTTCGAATATATATATAATAACCGGTGATTTTTAAGAGGTATAGGATTTGATTTTCAAAAAAAAACAAAGAAAATTGAAAAAACGATTAAATCTTTATTTGAGTCGATAGAACGGTCGATATAATTTAATGTTTAAAGATTATTTCATGTAAATGTTGGCCGCGGCTCCGCTTTAGATGGCCCATGCGCAAGGTCCAATTTTGGCACACTCTCTCCAACATATCGGCCGGTATCTCACGAATAAATGCTTCAACATTGGCTTCCAGTGCATCAATTGTTGCTGGTTTATCCCTGTAGACATTAGCCTTAACATGGCCGCACAAGAAATAGTCCAACGGCGTTAAATCACACGATCTAGGCGGCCAATTGACGGGCCCCAAACGTGAGATAAACTGTTCACCGAAGTCGCCTCTCAATAGGGCCATTGTTTCGTGTGCGGTGTGGCATGTGGCACCGTCTTGTTGAAACCACATGTCAGCCAAGTCCAGCTCTTCCATTTTGGGCAAAAAAAGGTTTGTCATCGCACGGTAGCGCTCGCCATTCACAGTTACGTTCCGGCCATTGTCGTCTTTGAAGCAGTACGGCCCGATGATGCCACCGGCCCATAATCCACACCAAACAGTGATTTTTTCGGGATGCATTGGTAGCTCTTGTAATGCTTCTAGCTGGTCTTCACTCCAGATGCGGCAATTTTGCTTATTAACGTACCCATTCAACCAGAAATGAGCTTCGTCGCTGAACACAATTTTTCGATAAAAATGTGGATCTTCCTCCAACTTTGCCAGCGCCCATTCACCAAATTGGAAACGTTGTGGGAGGTCGTGTGGCTTCAATTCTTGCACCAGCTGTATCTTATAAGGTTTTACATCCAAATACTGTCGCAAAATTTTCCACGTAGTGGAGTAACAGAGGCCCAATTGCTGCGAACGGTGGCGAATCGACATTTCACGGTCATCACTAACACTGGCGGATACAGCCGCAATATTTTCTTCAGTCCTCACTCTACGTCTGCGTGTTGGTGGTTTAATGTCCAATAATGTAAACTGGGTTCGACATTTAGTCACAAGCTTCCGAATAGCTCCCTCAGTAGGCCGACCAAATTGCCCATAAATTGGAAGCAGTGCTCGATGCATTCTCTTAACCGAGCATGAATTTTGATAGTAAAATTCAATAATTTGCAAGCGTTGTTCGTTCGTAAGTCGATTCATGGTTAAATTATAGACCAAACTGAACAAGTTTGACAATGACACAAGATACTAGCAAAAAATCACCCGTTATAATGCTTCGTTTTCGTCAAACTTTTTTTTTTGATAATTCGTTTTTCAGAAAAATCCTAATCCAGCAGCAGCCAATTTTGTTATAATTTCGTGAAATTGAGTAGGCGCAGAAGTGCCGCCGGAAATGTCACTGCCACAGAATTCCATCTGAAGGCAGAGCCGATTGACACGTGGCAATATCGGAATTTTGAATTGTGTTCGACTTCAGTGGAACCATTGAACCCGACAACGATTGAAGTATTTCAAAAGGGATATTAATGAGAAAGTCGAGCGCCGTAAAGGCTTTGTTAATTGAAAGAAATTGTTTTGTTGGGAAGTGCTGAAAAACATCTCAAAGTTAGATAACGTTGATGACTTATTTAATTACTGCTTATTAGCCTGCGCATCTCCCGTTCTTTATTGTTGATTAATTTTTCTCTATCAATTACGTACACTTCAGTTGAGCAAGACAAATTAATATTTTACGGCATAACTGATGAGAGACTAGGTATTGAATATTCGAGCACAGGGTTAAGTGTCGACCGTTATAAAGGACAGGTCTAGATCGGTATAACATTTGTCGTCTATATACGAGTAGCCTGCTAGCAAACCAACACTCACACGGTTCCTCGAGCGCCTAGCGTCATACTCAGTGTGACATGTATGTACATAAAAATATCTCTCATGGACATCTTATTTTCAAACTTTAGTGTATTTTAAACACACTTGAATCCATACCTTACGTTTAGTAGTTTTGGTTTGGGAGCTACTCCGTCCATTTTCTAATAGGATTTTAACCTTCAGCGGTAAGTTCTGTTATGTATACCATGTCGTGAAGAAGTTTTAATTTGTAGCTGCCTTGAGCAAAAAAAAGTCTGTTCACATCAAAAAAAAGGGAAGAGGAATCACACCACCATCCTCTTGTTTATAAAAAAAGGCGCGGCACCGCTTCATGTGAAATGCCCAGTTCCTCTTTCAGGTGTAATATGCTTTTATTTATAATGTTTTCAAAAGTGGTTCACCCTGTAGAACGGCCTGTATACTGACAAAGGATAAGTGCCCTCTTTCCGCTCAAACAACCTTGTTCCTTCTGTAAACTAATTCCGGAACAGTAACCTGCAATCCTTCACAAACCACCGTTTCGTTCCCTTCGGCAGTGGCAACTTCTTCTCTGAAATTTTTCAATTTCTCTCCGCACCCACTAAATCCTCGTTACCTTTCGTACCCCAAGGGCTTCCTTCCTCCTACTTCCCGCACCTTCCCTCGATTTTTCCGCCCCGAGAGGGTTATTAGATGAAGACGCTGGAACGCCACCGGGAAGCCCGAACTGCGTTTTGCCACATGATTCTCTTCCTTGGGCCATTTATTCCAGGAACTGATTTATGACGGTTTGAAGTCATATTATTTTTAGAAAGATCTCAGATAGCTTTTGCTGTTAGTGCCATCTCTATCCTGGGCTGTATGAACTTGAGAAAGGGTTCCAGTGGTTCGGAATCTTGTGTGTGTGCCACTAAATCTAACGAATTTGATGATATTGCACGATTTTTATTACTTACACGTATTTTAGTCGGTCTGTCTGTCGGTGTGTCCGCTAATCTTATACGAGGGATGTCTTTTAAGTTTTGCATGTGGAAATAAAATAACACGGTAGGTAGCTTTAAATGACTTTATTCTTTTTCGAAGTATTCTCCACGAAGATTAATAGACATCTGCATGCGCTCGAACCAATTTTCGAAGCACTTATTTCACTCTTTTGCTGGCAGATCCAAAACGGCATTTTTGAATGCGTCAACTGCTTCTTCTGGTGACTGGAACCTTTGACCACGCAGTCTGTTTTTAATTTTCGGAAAAGAGAAGAAATCGTTAGGACTTAGATCTGGACTATATGGAGGATGGTCCAATAATTCCACGTTTTCTTCCGTTAAATACTGCCTTGCTTTTTGGGCTGTGTGCGAGCTTGCATTGTCTTGGTCGAGGATGATTTTTCTTTCGGGGTTGATTTTTTGAAGCTCGGTGATGACTTTTGGCAAAAAAATGGTGGTATATCAATCCGCAGTAACAGTTCTTTGCTCATTAAGAGGAATTGTTGCAATACCGCTTTTGACACAAATGTCACCATCTTTTTCGAAACACTTCGAGAACGGATGACTTTTGTTGGCTTTTTCTTCACCTTGGAACACCCAAACAACCGACTGTCGTCCACGTTTGAGTTCTCCATATCGACGGGAAATTGTCGACTGATGTGGGGCTTCGTTGCCGAAAACAGACAGTAACTCAGCAAGGCATTCTTGTTGTGATAATTGTCTCTGAAAGTTGTAATAGATTATGGCGCAAAAATGTTCTCGGTTGAGTTCGTATTGTTGTGAAACTATAGTATGAATTTAAGTTTACTAAAGAGTGAGGTTAAGATTCAGTACTGACGTTCGATCCGCGCGGCCTACTATCTTTCTATATGCAAAACTTAAAAGACATCCATTGTAACCGCCTATAACTTGGGAAGTAAAAGAGACATTTTAACCCAAGATTACTACTATGCCGAGGATGAAAATCAGTGGCGTCAGAGCTAGGGGCAAAGCCGGTTCAAAGGCTCCTGATCATTTCCGGAAATTGTTTTGGAGGGGTTGAAACTTGGGGGTTGGGGGTTGTAAGTGTTACGTCTTTAGTATTAGGCAAAGACGTTCCATCATTAACAAGCTTCTGGCCCTGATAACAACGGGAAAATGAGATGATGAAAGTCCGATGTATAATGTGCTTATAATCCGAATCGTTGGCGTTGCGTGCATGGCGCGATGCTGCATAGTAATGGAGGCCACTGCCCACTTTGTGACGGGTAACAAACCCCACTTGGTAGATCTGCGGGAGCATCGTCACTGACACACCGCTACAGGAAAATATTTATACACTTAGTGACAAAAAAAGGTAATCACCTACCTATGTATATTTTCATCGCTTGAATGTTAAGAAATCGTTAGACATATACTAAACCGCCCGTTGGAGTCTTTTCGACGTCTCGTCAAACTGCGTTGCATAACCAAATGAGAAAAATACGAAAAAAAAAACAATAAAAATGTCCAATTCTAGCGTGAAGAAACCTTGGATACAGTGGTCGGCAACAAAATGGAACACTCGAAGCCTTTCAAGGCTTCACCCCATAAAATTTTATAAGCGATAAGTAAGGATGGAGACCAGTAAACAGGGGCATAAAATCAGTTTGACGGTTTCGGATCTGCCCCTATACATACTGACTGCTACTGAATATCGAAATATAAATAACGGTATTAGAGAGGCAATGGTAGGTTTCAAGCAGCAATTTGTAGGTTTATGGATGTTGTGACAAAAAATGTAACGATAGCTACTGGAGATGGGGATATTTTCTTCGCCAGGATACTTTTCATAAATATCGTGTAACATTGTATAGCCCAAGGCACATAATATCAGGCATATGAAAGTAGTCCTCGATTATTTAAAATAAAGTTCAATACACTTTCTTCAATCATATTTATTATATTACATTACCAGCTGAAGAGTGGGCATATCCGACTAATAGAAAACCTACCGGAACGTAAGAAGGTTGATTCAGATATATCATGAGTATTGAACTCAATTTTAATTTTTACCAAATCAACGATGATTTTTTTCACTGATATCCAATCTATACTTATTTATTTATTTATTTATTGAAATCCACGACCAACAGTGTTAACCAATTACTGGTGGCAAAACAACAACAGAAATAGTAAAAAAAAACATATAAAAATACAACAAAAACTAAGAACTAAATCATTTCACTGCAAACTCTCTTAATATTCGAAATACTTGTGTTGAACAAATCAAATGTACTCTGTAGACTATTATAACACGAGCACATCGAGTACAAAGGTGAGTGCAACAGTAAGTTAGTTCGTGGGCTAGGTAGGTAAAAAGTAAGTGTATTGCGAGTAACAAATTTTGGAGCATTAAATTTAATCTGTGCTAGAAATGATGGACAATCATAACTGCTATGCACTACTTTATGCAGGAATATTAGCGAGTGAATCTTTCTTCTGTTATCAAGACTCATAAACTTGTGCTTACGTAACAGGTCTTCCTGTGGGACCCCAATGGGTGGGTACCTACCGTCAATTTTGAATGAAAGAAGTTTCAGAAATTTCGGTGAATCTTTTCCAGAGAGCCACAAGTTGTAACATAGCATGGACTCCATATTAGCCGTCCATATTCTAATTTAGACAGTATGAATGAATTATAAAGCATAAACATGGCATCTTTGTTACTTAATCCCTTTGAGTTACGTTTTACAAATCCTAATAATCTGTTGACAGCATTAATAAGGTACTCAATATGAGGATTGAAGCTAAGTGACATGTCAAAAATCACACCCAGGTCCTTGCATTCTTGTACTCACAGCAGAGAATGATTGCCAATTCTGTAGTCAAATGCAATAATATCTAGCTTTCTGGTGTAAGACATAACACTGCATTTACTGTAGTTAATTGGAAGTCGATTTACAGCACACCATTTAACTATTTTGGCTAGGTCTTTTTGTAAGTGAGCACAGTCAGTGGTGCAGTCGACATTGGTAAAAATTTTCAGATCATCAGCATAGATTAAGTGGCTGCTGTCAATGTCGCTAACAATATCGTTTATGAACAGTATGAAAAGCAAAGGACCTAAGCAGGAGCCTTGAGGTACCCCTGAGGTTGGGAAGAATTCAATGGATTTGACACCTTCATATTCAACATATTGCTTTCTTCCTGATAGATATGACTTAAGAAAGGATAACAGCTTGGAGGAGAATCCAAAATAGCTCAGCTTCGTTAACAGAATACTATGATCAGGTTTGTCAAATGCTTTACTAAAATCTGTATAAATTACATCCACCTGGCTATTAGCATCTAATGCAGAGGAGACTGACTGAGTAAAACAGGCTAGGTTAGTTATGGTTGATCTACCCTTCATAAAGCCATGCTGAGAAGTACTTATTTGGGAATGTGAATTGTGGTATAGGAAATTATGAAGCAAAGTTTCTAAGGCCTTGGAAAAGATACATACTAGGGTTATCGGTCTATAATTTTCAACCTGTAGTCTACCCTTCTTGAAAATGGGTCGCACCTTTGATTCGCCCCAAATTTCAGAAAACGTGTCAGTCTTTAAACATAGGTTGAAGATCTTTGTTAAGGGACGAGCTAAGACGTAGGCACAGTCACGCACTAAAAATGATGGGATTCCATCGGGTCCGGAGGTAAATTTATTTTTCATTTGCTTTAACACTGTAAAAACTTCTTCTTCGGAAAAGCTCTGAAGTATTATGTTAGTATGCAAGTCCGAAATATTGATATCAGTTGCGTTCGAGGGCATAGTATATACAGGTTGAAAAAATAGCGCAAAAGCATTAGCAATTTCATTGGGTTTGTCATACTGCTTACCATTATAGTTTACTTGGCTGATTGTGGAATTTTGTCCCCTTTTATTACAGATAAATGACCAGAAATTGTTCGGATCCTGAGATAGGCTACTTTGGATATCTACTAGATATTTTTGATATGCGTTACGCTTATCGCGCTTAATTTTGGTCCTTAAGTCTTTGAACTCGGTGTATGTGATCAAACTTTTATCCTTTTTAAACTTTTTGTGTAGCAATTTTTTTCTTTTAATATCTCTAATCATTTCACCGTTAAACCAAACTGGAAATTTGAGAGATCTGAGACTTGTCCTAGAAACACACATATTAAAAATTTTACGAAGAATGTTATAAAATGTTTCCAAAGCTACGTTTACATCTGTTAAATTGTCAAGAAACGTCCAATTAACCAAGCTTATTTGTTCATATAGTGCTACAAAATTGGCTTTTCTGAAATTATATGATTCTGTGGCGCATTTGATACTCTTTTTAGAATGGAAGCTCATGTTGATTATCATGACAAGCGGAGGATGGCGAACATCCTCAGGTAGTAGGTCATCATGAGCCTTAACGACGCTACATTGTTTATTTGATAACACTAAATCTAATAGCCTATTATTTTCATACCGACCATCACTGAATTGAGAAAGATCGAAGAAACCCATAAATGACTGAATTCTTTTCTGCTTGTGAGAAGATTGGAGGTGATTTTCATTAACAAATTCGGGAACATTAAAGTCACCTAGTATATAAATACTTTTGCCAAAGAGGTAACCAAGCGATTCTAGATGTTCAAAGAATCTTTCATAGCAGGAAGTACTCGTGTCAGGCGGTATGTATATCACAAAGAAATAAGTCACTTCATTTTTATATCTAAGTTTGATTCCAATTATGTCAATACTGGGAATATCGTCTCTGATAAAAGTCATATTTACCTCTGATGCAGCAAGTTGATTACGAATACCAATTAAGACACCACCTCCTCTAGTACACCCCATCGCAGAGAAATTTCTATCCTCTCTGAATACAACATATTTATCAGTAAACAATTCAGAACTAAGTACTGCAGACTGCAGCCAAGTTTCAGTACAACAGATGATATCATAGTCAGACATAGCGACATGCCAGGGTAACAAAGATTTTCATACCCGGCAAACAATAACGGTACCAGAACCTACAATAGTTGACTCATAATGCGTAATACAAAGTCCATTTGTCCAGGATTGCGTCGGAGTCAACCTACTCGACGCCATTTTTCTTTCTGGGTACCGGGATTGTCGTGCAATCTTGCTGAAGAGGCTTATCCTATTTCTAAATACTAGCCTTAGGCATAACAAAAGTTGGAACAACAAGTTTCTTTCCACGCATTAAAAGAGCTATTGGAAACGAGCCAGTACCAAACGTGCCCGACTTGTTTAGCAAACCGCGCTATTAATTAAGCAAATACATAAGTCGGGATAAGCATTGTTACCGTATTATTTCATTTCAGAAAATTACTTTTCGCCCGTTGGTTGCCGGATGCCGTCCGTCGTGGTTGTTCAGATCTGTTAATTAGTAATTTTAATTGCAATTACGCGGAACAATGAAGGCCAGACACATGTACCGCGCTCACCTATCTAGATAGTAACATCAAGGGCATGGGCCGCCCTAGTTGGGCAAGAAGGGCGGCTGCCCCCTAGTGCAGGTCAGTGAGAGAGATGCGGTTAGTTGAACACTGGAATTTGGAAATATGAGTGAAAAATCAGTCGCCTGGGGTCAGTGTTAATGTCAGCGCTAAGTTGACATCGGTTTCGAAATCTACGTACTCTATTTGCCCAGAAAACCGAGTTTCACGCCATCACGTCAAAAAAAAAAAAAAACGACAAAATATCATCTTGCAGATCAGGTAGTTTTTAGTGTGCAATTAGCTCATTCCACGATTGCACGCTATGATCACTGTTTGTTGACGTTTAGGCAACACATACAGCTACAAAACAAGTTCACAACAAGTTTATAACTGCTTGTCCTAAGTTAATATCCTGTAGAAAACGTTTTGTCAAAAAAAACCTACGAAATGTCAAAAAAAACGACAAAATGTCACTTTTCAGGATACGTAATACTGGCGCATAAAGGTTGTTTAAAAAGATTATTAAAGATTGTTTAATAATCAGATTCTTCCTGATATTGTTAAAATGGTAAGTTGCCTTAAGTGGTCTCAAAAAATTGCGTCAAGAGGGTTGACTCTGCGCTTTTCATGGAACACTGTTATCAGTTCATAAATGACTATGTTTTGGGTAAGTTAGCCCCTCTGAGAAAAAGGTTAGCTACGAATAAGTATAACAATAAATAATGCATGGATCAAGTCAGTTAAACAGGCTCACACCATTAGTCTATAGTCCCATTGGTTTTTTCTTTTATTTGAAGTTTTGTAGTCCAAAAATGGTGATATTGTTGATATAGAAGGATATTATATGGACAAATGGCACTTATGCGGCGTCAAAATATATAATTGGCTGCTCAATCGCATACATCTCCAGCTCGTACTGACTCATTGTTTCGTGTCCAGCTACTGGCCAAGAATTTGATAAGTAAAAAAAAAACGTGGCGTAAAAAAGTTGCATATGATATATCCATATACTGGAAATCATGAGTTAAGCTCTATTGCAAATGACCTTGGCAAAATTTATATATTATGTATACCGAATGGTCATCTTTTGTACTCATCTGTCCGCATTTACGTATCGACTAAGCACACCTCTAAGAAAATGGTTTCGATTTCATAAACAAATGTAGATATGAAAATTTCGTGGAAACAACTTTTGTAAATTACCCATCGGGCTACAAAATTATCACAAGAATTTTTTTCTATATATAATATTTACAAAAAATCGAAGTTTTTCAAAAATAATGTTCATTGCTTGTCTACTGAAGGGTCTGGAATTTTCTGTTATGCTAAAGAAGACTACTTTTACAGAATTTTTGTGAAGTTTTGGTAACATTCTGTGTTCCCTTACCGGGCTATTTGGGGGATCTTGGCGTGGCAAGCAAAAACGTATCATAGGATTACATTTCTGGCAGATTTATTTTTGAGCGTTTTTGTTACTAAAGATTTGAGTACCCTGAATAGGGTTCAAATTACCTTGTAATACCCATTGTGGATCGTTTATCATAGGTATGTACATATTATTAGGTGAAACATTGGAAAATATGCGACTTCCTCGAGCAACAGTCCATTTTAGTATCGACACGTGCGAAATGCACAGGTATAGTTAAGTAATTAAGGACGCTTAACTGAAAATATGATTAGGATTAATGTAATGGGCAAATCTTTACCATGAAGTTTGCCTCCAGTTTTGCCCGAGAAGCTTTGTCGAAAATAAAAAAATAGAAACTTTGCTAGAACGTTTAAACGACAAAATAAAATGTGATAAATTGAAGCAAATGTCTTACAATTTATGTGTTGATCTTTTTTGTGAGGCGGCTTATACATAAAAGCGCAGTAAAGTTGACCCTTACAGGAATATACACGAAAGCACTCATTTCATAAGCACTTTTTGACAATATTCTCATTCCAAGCCATTTCACTGTAAAAATATCTCTATGTTATAAATTAAATCAGGGCATTCATCCTGAAGAATATATGTCTCGCATTTTTTGCATAGTTTGCTTAGACACACATCCTACTAGTTGGACTTGAAGTTTTCGTCGGAAAGAGGTAGACGACTGGTATGTTTGCCGAAAAAGAAAAACACCTTTGATAACAACTACAGGGTGCGGCAGAGAGGACGGACGTTTGTGGGATGGGTAGTACTCTCCGCCTCCGTCTACGAGAGAGGTGGGGAGGGTGCCGTTTGACTCATGAGATCCTAGCATTATTTTACCAGTTGTCGTTATCTAGCCTTGGACGGTGGAGCAACGCGTTTTCGCCTATGATTGTTTCGTCCGAAATAATGAGTCAGTCATCGTCGTACAGCGTGAGTTTCGTCGCCACTTCAACATTCATCGGAATAGAGCTGTTCCTTCTCGAAACACCATCCTTCGTTGGGTTGAATCACTTCGCAGGCGTGGTGAACTGATCAACAGAAGACCAAGAGGAGCGCCGCGAACAGTTCGAACTCCTGAAAATGTTGAACGCGTTCGACAGGTCTTTCTTCGCAGTCCGACTCCTTCTGTCCGGAAACCGGAAACATGCTGCTGCACTTCGCCTTAGTGATCGTTCGATAAGGCGAATTTTGCATATGGATCTCCGCTTTCACCCCTACAAATTGGCCATTGTGCAACAGTTACAGCCCGGAGATTATTCGCCCTCCCTTCCCTGGTCGCCTTATTTCCAGGTTTGGCGATGTTCGTTGGCTTCCTCGGTCCCCAGATTTATCCATATGCGATTTTTTTTATGGGGACACCTTAAGGCTAGAGTATACGCGAACAAGCCCCGAACTCTGGACGAATTGAAGTTGAGAGCGATGTTGGAGAGAGTCTACGCGAACTTCCAAGAACGCCTCCAGCTCTGCATCAACGATTTCGGCCACCACATGCCTGATGTGATTTTCCACACTTGACTGTCTCAAATGCTAGTTCCTTGTGAACCTGATTCCATCAATAAATTTGTTTTCGTGTAAAAATTAACTATTTTATGATTTTTTTTAAAACCGTCCATCCTCTCTGCCGTACCCTGTATAATCACTAATTTTAACTCGCCAATGCATTTTGGAATATTTAACTGCTACGCGTATGCTCTTTACAACAGAGGTATAATGAGCAACTTTTCGCATTTTCAGGGTCGCATGTCAGGTTCGTGTATTACGAGTATATGCAGAAAAATTTCGTAATTTTATAGTTGCTACCCCAAAAATTCCCACTGGATTCATGACAAACGAAAAACTTTCCCGTTTACTAAGATTTGGTGCTTTGAAAGAAAGAACACGGGGAAGATGATACTATACAGGGTGTTTCAGTTTATTGTTGCATAACTTTAAGATTCGATAGAACTTTTAAAATTAATGCATAAAGTCTATATAAACATGGGTCGAAAAATGCGTGGCTTCCGAAATACAGGGTGTTTAAATTTACTTTCTAAAATAGTTTTGTTTAAATATTTCGAACAATATTTGATGTATAATAGTGAAAATTGGTATACAATAGTTTTTTGGTACGACAAAACAAACCATGGGCACAGTTTTACTGTAGCCGCTAAAGGACTACTGTACCTGTAGTGTATTAAAATGACCGAAAATTTTTTCTTAGTGCAATTTTTTGCTTTTTGAATAAAAAACTGATTCTTCGCACTTTTCAACATAAAAAAAGCTCTCATGTGAATTTTCGTTATAGTTAGCCGTTGTTGAGATATTTCGATTTTTAAGTTTCGATGCGTTTTTAATTATTTAAGATAAAATAACGTTAAAAAGTCAGTATCTCGATAATTTTTAGAAGTAGGCTGTGCCTGCAAATATTTTTGAAATTGAAAGCAGAATAAGGTCAATTAGTTGACAGTGAGTTTTGTTGTCTGTTGAAACCTGAAACGTTTTTTTGCAATTGTGAATTCACGAAGTTTAGTTTCTTTTACCTGTTTTTTTTTTGTAAGTTTTATAAAAATGCCATTTTTATTCTCCAATCAAGAGTTAGCGGATATTCATTTTGTGTATGGCTTTGTAAATGGAAACGCAGCAGAAGCACGAAGATTTCCAAACAGACGACAGCCAACTCGCTCAGTATTTGTAAGAGTGGATCGCCAAATAATTGAAAATGGTTTTGGAAATCTCCAAAGGGATCAAAACATAAATGTTCGTCAGCGCAGATTTACCCGTATGATTCTGCGTGAGTTTGATAGAGATCCGACCACAAGTGTTAGGAGAGTTTGTGGTGCCTTGGGAATTTCAGCAAGCCATGTTCACCGTGTTCTTAGAAATGACCATAGACGTCACTTACCATTTGCAACCTGTGCAAGGACTACAGCCAGGGGACGGAGAACGAAGAATCACATTTTGTCAGTGGATTCTTGATAGAACTGATAACAATAGGGAGTTTTTAAGTAACGTTTTATGGACCGATGGGTCATGCTTCACTAGACGTGGAGTGGTAAATTTTCATAATCAACATATTTCGTCGCATGAAAATCCGCATGCAGTTCGGGAAAGAAACTTTCAGTGTGAACGTGTGGATTGGTATCTACCGTAATCGATCATTTGGACCCTACCTTTTGCCTGCAAGGTTAAATGCTGCGACCTCCTTGGAATTTTTAAAGGCTGAACAGGCAAATATGTGGGATGATGTTATGTTAGATTTAAGAAGATCGGCCTGGTTCCAGCTTGATGGTTGTCCAGCTCATTATTCGAGAATAGTTAGAAACTGGCTGGACGAAAATTATCCAGAAAGATGGATCGGCCATGGAGGACCAGTCGCCTGGCCTCCACGATCCCCTGACCGAAATTCATTACAGTATATTCAGATAAGAGATAGACCGGATGTAAACAAAAGGTTTGGGTGATTTTCAGGCTATTTTTTAATTAATTATTGACATTTTTGAACCCATTTTGGCAAAACCTATTCAAGAATCTACTTTCTGACAATGTTCATCCATGCACATTTTTTACGTTTTGAACGTTTTAATTTGGTTACATATTTACCTAGAAATCAAAAAACATACTAATCAATATTCTAAAAGCAATTTTAAGAGATATACGATTATTTTTAATTTAGGCTAATTTAAACGCCATTTTGAGATTATATTCGACTGTATTTCACCAAACATCAGGCGGCATCCGAAGCTGGAAATCGAAGCGAAAATTTTGAAACCCTTATGTATATTTACATCATTATATATTTCTTACCCCACCCCCACATGATCCTATATCCATCACAAATCGTATACACATCGAATTGTGCTAATTTACTACAAACTTACGCAAAGCAGCATCTACTATCTAAAATATGTACTGCGTGACTCTTAATACGTCCCTGCCGAATGTTACAGCGTTCGATGATCACGTGGTCTTGTTTATGTCCGGTCTATCACTTATCTGAATATACTGTAGATTTCTTTGTGTGGGGATTTCTAAAAGAAAAAGTGTACCAGACTCAAGTAACCACAAGAGATATGCTAATAGACAGAATCAGGAATGCATGTGATGAAATAAGGCCTTATTTGAATAATGCTATACCACGTTCGATCATTCGTAGATGTGAATTGTGTATTGCACAATTGGGTTTACATTTTGAGCAACTACTTTAGATTTTGTATGTTTGCCCTAACTATCCAATAGCATTTTAGTTGTAAATAATTAATTCAATTTGTCAAAAATAATATTGGAAAATTAAACAAATTAATATTCTGTTTGTTAAGTTTATTTGGAGTTAGGAATTATTGCTACCTTAAAAATCGAAATATCTCAAAAATGGCTAACTATAACGAAAACTCACAAGAGAGCTTTTTTATGCAGAAAAATCAAAAAATTGCACTAAGAAAAAGTTGTCGGTCATTTTAATACACTACAGGTACAGTAGAGAGCGCCCTCTAGCGGCTACAGTAAAACTATGCGCCTGGTTCATTTTGTCGTACCAAAAAACGCTTGTATACCAATTTTCACTGTTATACATCAAATATTGTTCGAAATATTTAAAAAAAACTATTTTAAAAAGTAAATTTAAACACCCTGTATTTCGGAAGCCACGCATTATTCGACCCATGTTTATATAGACTTTATGCATTAATTTTAAAAGTTCTATCGAATCTTAAAGTTATGCAACAATAAACTGAAACACCCTGTATACTTTTCTTTGTTTGGTATATGAATAAACATTTTTTGGTGGGAGTGCTATTTGATGATTTTTGATGGAAATCCGCAATGCTAGTGTATATATAGTTTCAAATTCGAAATTCGATTATAAGAAAACTACACCTTTTTGCTTGACCGTACAAGACATTATTTCTATGATGTGCAGTATATCGTTGGTGAGGCAATCAATCACAGAAGTTTTGTAACTAAAACGAGGTTTCAAAAAAGGTACCTATAGTTTTGTATAACTAATTTCGAAATTGAAATTATTTATGCAATTCACGTAATTGTACGACTTTGAAAGGTCATAAGTCATTTGTTTGAGAAGATTTGCACAAACTGCTTATCTGATCTGATTGAGTAGACATTACAGAACAGACTCACGTTAATCTTATGTTATTATCTCTAGAGACTAAAAAGTTATAACGAGATTTATGCGCAATTGTAGGTAAAGCAAAAAAAAACGAAAAATGCTCATATCTCGGTAGCTGTAGCCCTTAGAGCATTGCGGTTTCTATCAAAAATTATCAAATAGCATCCCCAGTCGCCCAAAAAGTTTTGTCGGTTCATATACCAAACACCCTGTATACATTTTAACATACATAGTTGATTTACAAATGCATTGTCTAGCGTAGCAAACAGTGTAATACTTCTATCAGATTGTCATTGTGTCATATACTGATATGATATCTGAAACAGCTTACTTCTTGTTTGTGACTTTGAGTTACTATTAAGCAAAGAAAAATGTTTTGTGATACTATCAAGATTCCCGTACGGGCATTCCTGCGTTTACTTCACTTGTCCCTTTTACACAAACAACAAATGTACGGTTTCGTTATTTGCGCAGAGAATTTGTGGTGTCATTGGCACCTGACCCAGTTTTAATTACCGGTATATAAAGTCACGCGTGCGGAATATCATTCTTTTGATCTGTTGATTGACAATTTTCAGTTTCAAGTTCGGTTTTCACGAAGCCCTTTTATGGCATGTTTTAATATGCATGAAATTTTTGGGAGAGCTACATCATACCTAAAAAGGGTCAGGATTTATGCAGATAGACGGTATGCTGTTCCATCACCAGCCTAACAAATGGCGTCAAGTAATATGAGTCTGCACGTCTCACGCATCATTTTTCTGAAAATAATCTCTGAAACGTCAAAAAACCAGGTTCCGCGGCCACTGGATCGATTTCCAAAAACAAAAGGATTTTTCGTCTTTGGCATTGTAACCTGGTGTGAAAATTTCATCAAGGTCCGAGCGATACTGTCGTAGTTATAATGAGGTTAAGGATTGGCGGGCTGAGCGACAGAGAGGCAGATCGAAGGGAATGAGGGACATAGTTTTTTGTGATCTACCTGTATATGTCATGTAAGATCCAAAAAACATAACATCTCAATTTCGAAATGTTTCGTGATTACAAAGCTTTCTCGTGACAAGTGAACAATGTATAAAATTGAATATAATAATAATAATAATAATAATGTCTTTAATAATCCATCCACACTGCGAGGCGAAGTTTAGCCAGCTGGCTACTCTACCACTTAACCTCACAGTGCAGGAACACATACAAAAGGAAAGATATAACAATTAATAGCAATCGACTAAATAATATATACAATAATTAAGGCTTAAATAGATTAATCTTAATATGTTGTACATCTATTCTACATAGCCCGCTCTAACAAAAAAAAAAACAATAAAGACAAAGAAAAAATATATCAGCCAGCTTGGCTAGCAGACCCCAGAAGATGGTTCTTAATGGCTCTCTTGAATGCAAGTATTCCCTTCTTTTTGTAATTGTCATTAAGACTATTATACACCTTGACAGCGTTGTAGGTGAAGCTACGATTGAAAATGTTGCTCCTATAACTAGGTATATTGAAGTCAGGGTTATGTCTGAGATTCCTGTAATTGAGATCCCCACGTGGTACCAGCCTTTTTAGTAGATAAGTGGCCTATTGATTTTTATTCGTTGTACTAAAATTAGTAAATTATATGTGAAAAGCTGGTCAACCCTGAACCATCTAAGCTCATTGATCTTCTTAGACACATGGCTAAACTTTCGCAGACCACAAACGAACCTACAGCAGCTATTTTGGATTTTTTGTACTCGATATCTAGTCACGTAATCAAGACAAGGAAAGTAAACAGCAATTGAATAATTTATTAACGATAGAACCAGAGTCTTAGCCAGTTTTTTGCGAGTCTTGAAATTCAGAATATGGCGATTGGTGTATAATAACTTCAAACGCATGTATGTTAAGCGAGATAAATGCGTAAATGTTGTTTAAACCTCAAATCTGAATCCATGGTGATACCTAAATACTTCGCATGGTCTACTATAGGAATATGGGTTTCGTTAAGACTAGGAACAATTGTGCCATCTAACCGTTGTACTAACTGTTTTGGGCCAAATAGCATGGTGGAACATTTTGAAGCATTGATCTTCAGACAATGTCTTTTGCAGTACTCTTCAATGTTAACTAGATCTAAGTTCAATTTATATGATGCTTCATGCATGTCCAAAGAATCATATTTATTTTATTTTACACATCTTATTTCAGCATTTCTTTCTGGCGTTTTTGGAATTCTAGTTGACATGCAGCCAAGGCACAAGCTTAACAATATTTTCCTGGAAAACGTGAAGGAGATCGCGGTCACTACCAGTGGAACTTACGACATGGGGCTTGTGACACACATTCGGGATCCATCCCTCACGTGTCAGGAGCGGCACTGCTTGAATTAATAATAATAGTAAACCGTTTTTATTGATTTTAATATAAATAACTACACAAATAAGCCAGAATCAAATCAGAGAATCAAAGTAGACAAAAAAATAGAACATATGTTATATGGTAAATAAAGTTTTCCAAAAAGATTTGAACGACGACAAATACAAATAGCTATTATGCTTTTAACTTTTTACTAACAAACAAAATTTACAACGGCAGAAGCAGTAAACTTTATCTTAAAGGAAGACCTGACTCTTGATATCCACCTATAATTATACTAAGTGACATATAAATCCGAACACCCAGTTTAAATGGTTTTATTTTAATAAAAGTTGGTGAATGTATTTATCTTACTGTAAATAACAAGTGAACAAATTTTCAGCCTTATGATTTGGACATTCCGGTTTTTATACTGCTTTTTTTTAATTCACTAACGCTCTAAAACTGAATATTTCAGCCGCAGTAGAGAATCAACGTTGGCGGATTTTGGTTCTTGACATCCTTTACGATCGGTTACGATGCCTATAGTACGGAGACCTGTACGATTTCGTCAACTTAGTGAGTTTGATAGGGGGCGTATAGTGGGACTTCGGGAAGCTGGACTTTCTTTTCGGGCAATTTCAGTTAGAGTGCAAAGAAGTGTAGACACTGTGGTTAGGTGTTGTCAGGCATCGCTTCGAGAAGGCCGTACGCAAAGAGCAAGGGGCACTGGACGCCGCCGTAGAACAACAGACCGTGAAGCTCGCCGCCTAAGATTATTAGCCTTAAGGGACCGTTTTTCCACTACCAGGTCCACTGCAAATGAATGGTTTGCAGAACACGGAAGACCTATTGGCATGCGAAGTGTTTACCGACGAATGAGAAGATTTGGCTTGTTTTCATACCGGCCACACTGGGTCCTCCCTTTAACTCGAGAACACCGACGTAATCGCATTGAGTGGTGCAGACAACGGTCACTCTGGGATCAGGAATGGAACAGTATTGTCTTTAGTGACGAGTCTCGATTTTGTTTAGGCATGCACGATGGTCGTGCCAGGGTTAGAAGGCGACGTGGTGAAAGGAGGAATCCACAGTTTTTGTTGAAAGACATGTTCATCACACTTTTGGAGTTATGGTTTGGGGTGCTATAGCTTATGGTTCCAGGTCACCTTTAATCTTCATCAGAGGTAACATGAACGCGCAGCGTTATATCCACGAAGTTCTAGAACCCCGTCTTTTACCCTATCTTGACACCCTGGCAGATCCAACTTTCCAACAAGATAATGCCCGACCACATGTTGCAAGAGTCACAATAGATTTCTTTCAACATAATGATGTCACATTGTTACCATGGCCACCAAGATCTCCCGACTTATCCCCAATTGAGTACGTGTGACATATGATGGGTAGGAGATTGCTCAATTTGCAACCTCCTCTTCAGACTCTAGAAGCACTTCGAGAGGAGTTGGTGGTTGCCTGGGATGAGATACCACAGGAGGACATTGACCACCTGATCAGAAGCAATCCTAGGCGCGTTGAAGAATGCGTAGCACATCAGGGTGCATCCACACATTATTAAAGCTCAAAGGGCTTTATAGCAGTGCAATCATTTTGAAATTTTTATCATTTACTTATTATGCTTCATTAAGTACTTATACAACATTTTATTAAAATAAAACCATTTAAACTGGGTGTTCGGATTTATATATCACTTAGTATATCTATAAGCAATAATAAAGGAATGACAAAGAATTGAATTAAAAAAGTACTACCATTGATCCTACTGCATATCAAACAAATAATGTTTTAATTTGAATTTGAAAATGTTCATGTTTAAAGGCTTGAATTCTTGTGGAAGTTGATTATACATCTTGATCACATTATATATGAGCGATCTTTGGGACATCTTGTGCTGAGGAGCTGTGCAGTTCAATTTTGATGTAACAGTCAGATGATGGGCATCTCTGCGAGGCATGAAATGTTCAATTAGACCTGGAGGATTTGACCAATTTATGCGTAAAGTGACACAGGTGAAGGACTCTCCTATTATTCATGTTATACAACTCGCTTGTGTGATTTAGGTTCAGAGTTCCAACCTACAGCAACTATTTTGTGCCCGTTGTATTTTTGTTACATCAGCACTAGCTCTCGCACCACGTTTTCTTGGTTTTCTAGTTAGAAAATGTCGACTGTTAAAAATAATTTTTAGAAAGCTGAATGCTCAATTACTAGAAGTTGAGTATGGATAGAGAAAAGCAGGCTCGGATCAACAGCTAAACCTAAGTTAGTAGAGTAATGAAAAAGTATCTTTCAAAATATTTATGTTATTTTTATTGCCAAAATAAATAAATGTTATCTTCTTAAAATTGAACTCTAAGTTCGTATATTCGCTCTTCATTGAAAGTGCGTTCTGCTGCAGTTCTGTCTTTTATTGAAAACCTGAAAAAAACTTGAATGTTGTCAGCGTATGCTTGCACTTTTATATTTTGTATCTAACTTAAAATATCAGCCGTATATATTATGTATAACAAGGGCCCAAGTATAGACCCTTGCGGCACTCCTCACAGAATATCTATGCTTTCGGAATAAGAACCATCACTATAGATTTTCTGAGAGCGTCTCAGTAAGTATTTCCATATCAAAAACAGTGAGGAGTCAGTGAAATCATATTGTTGAATAATTCATGATTGATGGAGCCAAAAGCCTGGGATAAATCCAAAGGCACAAGAACGCTAGAGAAACCTTGAAGTTACGCCATGAATTAATTGATGAAAAATACACAGAGATATTATTATTATTACTATTATTATTGTTATTAGTATTGAATTATTTTGCCAGTAAGAAAATCGAAATCGACAGGTTTGTAAATATTCGCCTGATATCACTGGGCTACTAATCCATTCTGCTAAACTTTATCGCTTCGTGACCTTCACCTCCTTGATAACTTTTATGGGGTAATAAAATAATTTCCTATGGCTAAAGGAATCTGAGTTTGAACAATGAAAATAACAATGAAAATACTTACATTGCGGCTGCTTCGGTATAAAATAAACCTTTTCTCACCCTATTTCTTTAAGTACTTGTTTGTCCCGCTGCTACTTTAAATTAGAGCAGCTTAGCTAAGGTTCCAATTTGTTATTACTAACATGATACTTATCATACCTCCTAAAAAAAAAAAAACCCAGCTCAAATCGCAGCACCAGTCTTAAGAGTTTACATTTTTTCATATAACAAACGTAAAATTAGACTTTTCACAATACTGAATAATACAAAATGTGTTATTTGTGCCTTGTTGGTAAGCGCCTTAATATGATTTGTAAGCATTTCGCGTACTGCAGATCCATTATACAACGTATTTTTATGAAAAGTCGGATATTAATTACTTGCACGGTGTATGAATACAAAAAGTGCATTCTGTATACGCGGCGTTTTACAGCGTTGATTAAAGCTCCATAGCAATTTATGAAAGATAGTTGAAATTCTAGACATCTCTCATTACAGTTGAGCTCACTTTTTGAGGGATTTTTCACCAATGGTTATAGGCTAAAATGAATGTGTTTACTTTCCGTCTCTGTACCTATGACCTACCGCATACAGTGTTGTTTTATGCCTTTTTATAATTGCGGTTGGTCGTGGTTACAAAGACGAAAAGCAAATAATTCAGCTTAGCTTGTGTGTACGCAATTTTACATAGCACTGTATCGCTGGTAGCTTTGAGTCCCGCCTAATTGACGCGTCGCTTTTTTAATGATGGTCGGCGACATCTACCCGCTTACTATTACTACTTCGCATTAAAACACAGACGCATATTTCAAAACAATACATTTAACACACACTACAACACCGGAACCAGCTTTGATTTGAGTATACCAGTCCATGCATCTGCTCTGTTTCCGAAATCCCCGTGCATGTACAAAAATTTATAATAAATTACCGAGTTCCGCAGAAGCATCAACATCTTTATATTGAAGAAACGTCTGAGAAGGTTTCTATCTCAAAAATGTTACTACTCTCTTGACGAATACTTCACTACTTGATTATTCAGTATCGTTATTATTAATATTATCATTTAATTGTTGTGTAATTGTTTCTTATGTGTTTGTTATGTGTATCTTTGTACTAATGTTGTATTATGATTCACCTGTATCTTATGAATTCACTAACAACGTTAAAGATAAAAATATCATAATACTTTTGCAGAACATAAAGATACATATAAAGATTGTACAAAATAAGCAAATAAGCTACATGTATTAAATAAATTAGGTAGCTCATTATATCATATTATTATACCTTTAATTCTTTGTTTCAGGTGGTGTGAAAATATGGGGTTACAAACCACGATCTTTCTCTTATTTTGGAATTACCTGCTAAGTTATGGTAAGTAGCGCTCAACAGAAAATATCACTGCTTTCATGTTGATGTTATTATAGCATAAATTCAACAAACTCATTAAAGAATATTAAATAACAGAATTTTGTTTTTTTTGTATGTTATATTTAACCTGATATGGCTTTCCGATAACTTCAAGTGTGGTAAGATAGCTGATGTACGAATAGTATAAATCAGCTTCAAGCGTAATAGAGAAACACAACTATAACAACAACATAAACAAAACAACCATCACTACTCAAGACCTAATCTACAAAAACTGCTCGAAAATATCTCCACTATGTTGAATACACAGCCGCAGTCGTTGGATAAATGACCGTTGCACATCTCACAGCATGTGTTCCCTTATGTTCAGAAAAGCATCCTTAATCCTTTCCTTCATATTTTCCGGGGTAGATGGTGGATATCTATAAACCTCTTGCTTAAAGTAGCCCCATAGAAAGAAGTCCATCGGTATCATATCCTGTGATCTAGGAGGCCAAGATATAGGCCCATCACGAACGATCCAAGGATTGTTACTCCAGGTGTCCAAATTGTTATGCACACGATTATAGGCGTATTTTTTAATGCACCGGTTGAGCCACCGGTGTAACCAATTATCCAATTTTACTTCCTTCAATTTAAATGTTTCCGGCCTTGGATGTCCCATATTAGAGTACCGTTGCTTATAAATGCGAGATGCTAGGAAACTATTTCTTTGGGCTTCGCCCAAAACGAACACATATTCACCATTTCTTCTTCAGAGAAATTCATTTTCAAACACGTTTTTATTATAATGCTCATATAATGCTCACAAAGATAATTTTGACAGTTTGTAACTAATCAACAATTTATTTGTCTCCAAGGATGATGCGATATTTTAGGGACTTAAGCTGTTCCATAAAAGAGGTGCTAATAACCGAAAAAATAGCCGTAAAAACCCTTATGAGTCTAGGATCAAAAAAAAGCCTATAAACAATTGAATTCAAACTTGGGTGATGAATTTGAAATTTTTGATAAAAACTACAATCCTGTATGAGCAACAATTTAAATTCTAAAAAGTAACAAATAAGATAGAAGCTAAGGTGTATAAGTTTTTTTATACAAAATTCAGCACTTCAAATTTCAAAATGGCGGAGTGAGGGGTTACCAGGGTTGGGGGTTTTTCTAGAAAAAACACCTTATATCTCAGTAGCTAATTACCAAAACCCCATAGTATGTTATATCAATTTTCTTCTTTTGAATCGGTTTATCCAAATATGCAATGAGGCCATTTGAAAAATCACAACTTTGATATGTAGGCCGAAATTGGGACACCCTGTATAATGGTCAATATTTTAGAAATGTGCTCACAAATTTCGTGTATAACACACCATAAATAGATTTTCCCAAAATGTATTTGTTTATGAGTAATATTCCGTCCACGCATGGATTTGCCACCCTGTATTGATGCTTAGCTATTGGTATGTTACGATTACAACAAATCTCCGCAGCATGTTGCAGACCATTTCTGGCAATTCCGTCCAACATGTTCCCGGCACTTTCAAGCGGATAAAATTTTGCAAATATATTCTGCGCGACTTGTGACATACTGTCTGAGGATCTACCATTCGCACCTGGCACATAGGACTGGCCGGGTGCTTTCTATTTAAATAGGTGCACAATGTTGCGGTACATGTCCCCGGCACATGTACCTGCAACTTGTTAAAATGGGAACTTAACGTAACGTAAATGTTTGAATTCCTAAGCAAGGTGATTCACAAGTCTTGTCCAAAAATGAAACATCATACACAGTACTGCATTTTAACGGGGGTCTTCTATGTAATATTCATTAGAAAGACATACGGTTTAAAAATAAAAAAACATTTTTTTTCAGTATCATCAAAACCGGATACTCAAATGAACTAAAATTTGGTGTGTGGATTTACCTAAGAATTGTCCACATTCTTTACTTAAAATTAAGGAGCACTAATGGCGGCGATACAGGGGATTAGTGGCACTATTTTTCCAAATAAAAATAGTACGCCACTGTTTTTTTTTAGAAACATGCAATTTTTCGAAATTTACCTTTAACTTGCTACAAATAATTACTCTTCTGTTTTTTTCCTACAGTGCATTTTTTTTGGAAAAAATACAAATTAGCTCATTCATAAAGAGCCGAGACACAATTACATAGTTTCAAAATAAAATAGGAGGCCTTGATACCAACTTCACGTTTCTTAGGAGAAATACATTTTTAAGGAAACGCTCGAGGAAAAAATGTTACATAAAAGACCGCCCTTAAAATTCGGTCCTGCAAATGGTGTTTCATTTTTGGTCACGACTTGTGAATCACCCTTTATACCTAGAAATCGAGAAAAACTAGCTTGAGTTTGTAATCTGTAGAAAGTAACTCGAACAGACTGGATTTTACTAAACGTTTGTTGTAATGGAAACGTAACTTAAACAACATTGCAAGTCTGTCCATTTTCAATATCATAGTGCTGTCCCATCATTGTCTTGGACAGCTTTTTTATTCGCAATTGTCGATTTTTTCACATTTTGTTCCTAAATAATAAAAAATGAAAAAGCAATAAATTGGACGTTCTTCTTTAAATAAAATTAATGCTTAGTATGAAACAGAACCCCCTCATATTTATTAGAGACACAGTGTTAAATGTTGTTGCCTTGCATCTTCTGTAAATGCCCTGACTTGAAAGCTTCCACCTCTCTACTGTCCAGACAAAAGACAAGTGCAACCGTTGTGCAACCTTACGCCAGACCCTCATTATACAACAATAATTTTAACTTTGTCGCCACTTAAAGCGCGCCCCGCACACACGCAAACAGCTAGATAGAGTTACAGACGAGAGGAGAACCACTCGCCGCGGGCTCTAATGAAACCCAAAACGCAATTCATGGCGAGCCCAGCTCGTACACGAAACACAGCAGCCTGTTTTTAAAGCTTGATTGTGTATAAACGTCGCGGTCGTATTCTCTTACGGCTCTGTCTCCGTTGCTTTGCCTTGTCTGAGTCTGACCCGCATGCAAGGGCGCAGGTGGTAGGAGCAACTAAGGGTTGAAGAGAACATTAGGCATTAGATTCGTTGACCTCTCGAGATAACATCTATACATACAAATCTGTGGCAAATGATTAGAGGGGCATAAGCTAATTTTTCCTACTGTTGAGGCTTTTTTACCAAGTAGACTAGACGAATTTGATCCTAGCCTCAATTTTTATCCTTTCCTACTTATATCTAGTTATGGGAGTTCCTTAATGATATGCGAATTTTTAAGGGTGTGAATCTACATGAAAAATTAATGTTAGTTAGGTCTATAAACTATGGTCCAAAAATGTTTCCTCACAAAAACTCGGGGTGTTGAAGTTTTAGGAAAAAAAATGGAAATTAATTAATATTTTCATAACCGCTCCAGATATTTCACTCATATTTAGTACGTAGTGAAAGTTAATAAAGTTGCATGTTTTTCAATGGAATAATAACTTTTAGCTTTAACAGTGGCGTGGGTACGTGTATTGCCTCCGATATTTTTTGAGAAAAAGATGGTACGCCAATGGTTTTCTGCCAAATAGAAATTATTTTTGAATTCCCCGTTCAATTCAAAACAAATGATCTCTCTTGAATTGTTTTCCTTCGATGCGCCGTTTTTGAGTGAAAAAATAAAAACCGTTCTATTGTCTGAGAAAATTAATGTAATAATTGAAGAATGCAATTTAGCAATAAATATCTAGTTGCTCTGGCTTTTGACATCTGACAAGTCTCTGTAATTCAAATCTGTTTATTGTGACATCTTTTTCATTATTTAGTTTTTACAATCTTGTTAATAATGGTGAATTATTCAAATGCAGAAATGGTGGAAATGCATTACGTATATGGCCGTGCCGATGGTAATGGTGAGCAAGCCAGATGGATTTATCACCAGAGATAACCCGATCGTGCTTTGCCAGATAGTCGAACCTTCTCTAATGTTCATCGTCGCCTTGTTGAAACTGGTTCTCTCCGAAAAGGAACGCTAGACACTTAAATATTTGCCATCGAATTATTTGGAGAGTTTTAGGGGATTTTTTGGCATATCCTTACCATATTTTAAGAGTACAGGCATTACTTCCCATTGATTTTCCAAGGCGTGTGACCCTTTGTCAGTGGTATCTTCAAAATATTACACAAATTCCGCAATTTAAATCAATGATTCTGTTCACGGACGAAGCTAATTTTTATCGAAATGCCATTCAGAATTTTCACAGTAATCATTTGTGGGCAGAAGAAAATCACTATGCCGTAACCGAAACCAATTTTCGGTTAACGTATGAGCAGGAATTATCGGCAACCACTTTATTGGCCCATTCTTCTTGCCGGGACGACTTGAGGGACAGACTTACCTCAACTTTCTTCAACAACAGTTGCCTCTGCTGCTTGATGATGTTCCATTAGTAATAAGAAACAAGATGTGGTACATGCATGATGGTGCACCAGCGTATTTCAGTGTTAGCGGTTCGTAATTATTTACAAACTGTTTATCCAAATTGTTGGACTCGCCGCGGTGGGCCCCAAGAATGGTCCCCAGACCTCAACAGTTTTTAGTTTTGTGGGGCTATCTTAAGACACTAGTGTACACAAGTCCCATTAACACTGTAGAGGAATCAAGATAAAGAATAGTTGCAGTTTATGACAGACTAGAAAACACACCAGGGATATTTCAACGAGTGCGCAGTTCCATGAGAAGGAGAGCGAAAGCATGCATACTAAGTGAAGGGGGCCATTTCATTCTCAACGAATACGTAAAAGTGTCTAAGGCGAAAAAACTTACTTATGCCCTTTTAACTGTTTGGTACAGAAATGCATTGCAGGCACTAAGCATGATTTCAAGTAAAACTGACAGGTTAAACTGGACCTAAAATACAGCAGTACAGTGTAAAATACATAAAAATAATATAAACACAAGTAACTTAATGAAACAATAAAAAACATAGTTCGAAATTATGGCTTCTTATTTAAAAATTGGTTAAAGCTATAAAATGCGTGTATCATGAGGAAGCTTTTAATTTCCGTCCGGAATTTGCTGTAGCTGTAGTGCCCTACTACTTTGAGGTAAATAAGCTGTTAAATATGACGAAACAATAATTACGAAAGGTGACTTATTGATCTATGACGTAAAACGCCTCTGAATAAGTTCAATGTTTCGGGTATTATATTGATGATTTTGTGACAGGTCAGGAAATATATTATCATTTCCTATTAAAAAAGTAACACACCTGAGAATATAAACTGAAGTCAGTGCGAGAATGTTACTCTGTTTGTACACCTCTTTGCAAGCAACGGAAGGTATTATGTTAAATATTAGTCTCACCAATCGTTTCCGAGCAATAAATCACTTTCTAAGCAGCTACCCTATGTCATAACGTTGAGAGGTGACTAACGACGTATGTCCTAAGAGTTTTGGCACAAAATTCAGTGGCTTTAATGTTAACAAACACAAAATAGTATCAAGTTGCCTTTGGAAACAAAAGTTTGCGTACTTACTTTACTGTCAGTTGACATTCATTTATTTTGATGTTTTCGCTTTGAGATGTCATAAAAAGCATTAATCTTTCGTCGGGCTTTCACGATGTCTTATGCACGCAGAAACACGTTTGTGCATACTCCTAATTAGATGATCCACTTGCTCTTGAGGTATCTGATCTCAGGATACTTGTACCATGTGCTGCTGGAGCCTGTGAAAGATGAATTGAACGGATGAATATTCTTTCCAATAACTTCTTAGACGTGTTCAAAGGGTGAAAGATCTGGCGATCTAGGGGCCAAGGCAATTAATTGACTTGTTTGTCTTCATAATGGGCCAACGTAGTTTATTCCATAAGTGGCCACGCGTTATACAGGGTGGCGCATCGAAAACGAATCAGACGCATTTACTGGCAGCAGGTTTTTTTTTTTGGAAAAACGCTCAGACCCGTCGATTTTGTTTTCGAGGGGGACACAAGTTTGGCAAAAAATCACGTTAACATGTGCAGCCCCCTGGGCGGGGGTGACACCAACCCTTAAATCTTAAATGGAAAGGGGGGTCGAGTGATACCTTATTTTGAAGGTCTTTCAATTCCCTTTATAATGATGTAAAATACATGAGCTTCAGTTCAGGAGTTTTGAAAAATTACTGATTTAAAGCTTAAAGTAGACTTTCATAGGTTGAAATTTTTGAAATATTTTTCGGAAATAATCAGAGCGCTAATAGAACAGCAGACATATTTAATGAGCGACATGAAAACAGTAACGTGCATCGAAAATATGTTCTAGAACCTGTAGCTAAATTTCGGGAAACTGGGTCAGTCGCCAATAAAAAACGCAACATTGAAAATCCCATAAGGAACGAAGCAATAGAAGTGGGGGTTTTAGGGCAAGTTTATGTAGATCCTAGTACCCGCAAATTGGAGACTGTGTGTGGTGTTAGTCGAATGGATTCTAAAGGCCTGTATAAAATTCACCTGGTACAGGAACTTACTGAAGACGATTTTGATCGACTATTACAATTTTGTGAAGATATGAGTGAACGAATTATAAACGATGAACATTTTCTATTCAACACTTGCTTTTCCGACGAATGTTCCTTTTTCTTAAATGGCGTAGTAAATCGTCATAACTGCCGATATTGGTCTGATTCTAATCCCAGAATTTATCATGAGGTTCATACACAGCAGCCACAAAAATTAAATGTTTGGGCTGGTACTTTCGGCGAATATTTAGTTGGTCCTCTTTTCTTACCTGGAAATTTGACAGGAGAAATGTATTTGGAATTACTGGAAGACGCCATAGATCCTGCAATAACAGCCATAATTGAAAATCAGAATGTACGGTACATTGCGAATAGGTTGATGTTCCAACAGGATGGTGCCCCACCACATTACGCATTACGTGTTCGACAATATTTAGATCAGACGTTTCCAGATCCATGGACTGGTAGAAGAGGTGCCATTGAATGGCCTCCAAGATCGCCAGATTTATCACCTTTGGATTTCTTTATGTGGGGTGATTTAAAAAGCAAAGGCTATGCTACTCAGCCAACATCATTAGAAGACCTGCGACAAAGAATTGTGAATGAGTGCCTTCAAGTTACTCCTCAAATATTGCAAAATGTGCGGCAACGTTTTGACCAAAATCTTTATTATTGCATGGAGAGTCATGGTGGCCACTTTCAAGATTTACTTGCCTAACGGGTCAGTTCATCCTTCATTTTTAAATTACTTTGCTGCCAAATGTATTGATCTCCACTAATGATGATGTATTAGTTTTATTTAAGTTTTAAATCAATAAATCTTTAAAACTATTGCACTGAAGTACATTAAATTTATATCATTATAAAGGGAATTGAAAGACCTTTAAAATAAGGTATCACTCGACCCCCCTATCCATTTAAGATTTTGGGGGTGGTGTCACCCCCGCTTAGGGGGCTGCACGTGCTAACATGATTTTTTGCCAAACATGTGTCCCCCTCGAAAACAAAATTGACGGGTCTGAGCGTTTTTCTAAAAAAAAACTGAGCTGCCAGTAAATGCGTCTGTTTCGTTTTCAATGCGCCACCCGGTATAAGGTACAACAAGTGGTTTCCTCACCCGCTCACGTCCACCTCTAATAAACATGAAAGGTGACTTGATTCTATAAGCAATAACCCCAGATACTAAATTTCAACAGGACACCACGTGCGTTTCCATATAAAGGTCTAAAGCCACAGCGAAGGCAAAAATCCACAATATTGACTACGCCTTACTTCAATCCTTTCACTTTTCCTCTACGCCGATGACTGATGCTCCTATAAAATATAATCCGCAGCTACATAATAGCCCCTGCGACGCCTTTAGGACATCAAGTTGGTATTGTTCCATTTTGAAGCCCCGGGTAGGGAGCAAAACCCTCATTAGATAATTCATTCTGTCGTGGTGTGTTTCTGTGGTATATAATTGAATTAAGATGTTGAGGATAATGCTAGATGTCAAAATTCAGTCCAAGGGGTGACGTTAACAGAGCTCGTTGGAGCTGCTGGGGTTTTTAGCCAGATATGGCAATCATCGCCTTTGTTTATACATGTTGGATTACCAGAATGACGCTCTTTGGGGATAATAGATCCGGTTAATAGCCCAGTAAACTTTCAACCTAACAAACATTTTATAATGCATGGATTTAGGTTATTGAAATTTTGTTCTCTGGCACGACGAGAGGTACCGGATCCTGCCGTAGGCAGGAACTAAAAAAAGTTATAATAGCATTTTGATATTTGATTTTTCGCTGTGTTACTCGTATATACACCTTAGGAAAAACCAGAGTTATACATGGGAAATCATTTCTTGGCAAAAACGCATCGGCTCGTCTACTTTCATCGCTATTCGTACATATTTCCTACCATTAACCGCAGACCTGTATCACGAATGAGAATAATAGGCAGATACGCTGTGTTGCCAATTTGAGTAGAGCTTCCCGAATTGTGGGGAATTTAGAGTTAAGTGTTGATTCATTCAAGCTTTTAATCAGGATGACCTAGACGTTAGAACTTCATAAAGATAACATTGAAGCTGAATGCTGCTGGAGTATAGTGTTTCGAATATTCAAAGCGGAACGGAACACTATACTCGTTCAATGGGTCATCATGCCACAGTCTTTTCAACAAAGAAATTATTTTACGAAAATGCGTTATATTTTTACGATTTTGTCGTCACCAAATCTCTGTTTCTCAAAATGTACGTCTATTGTAGAATTCTCAGCAAACTAAGCAAGAAACGTGATCTAGTATTTACTCAACATTACGGATTTCTTGAAATACATTAAAAAATGTGACCTAGATACCTAACTGCCCCAAGCTCTTTAAATATAACACCTTTTACCAGGGTTACCAGGTGCTCAGTCACGTTGTACTGCGCAAGTCAGCAAACAATCTGGCGTAATAAACGTTAAGAATCATCAGGTATTGCCAGATTCCCGAATACCGGGCACCATAGTAACCGTTATAGTTGTCCTTCAAAGTTGTCAAATCGCCCCTATGGCGCAAATTCGCCACACCAGGCAACTGTGCTATAAACAAACCCTGTTTATCACTACTATTTGATAGTCATATGGTAGTTGTAGCCCTATCTAGCGGTCCATGATTTCTCTCAATACTGTTGTATCTCTACTGGCAACAAGAATAGGGATTACAAAATCATTTATACAACAATATACAAACATGAAAAATATGATTTGAACCATGAAACATTAATACAATTTTAATAGTTTGAACTTTTTTCATTTTTGGAATACTCTTATGTGGAATCCGCAGCTATTTTTCCCAAAATTTGGGTAGACTTAGATTTCTTAGAAATATGACATATTGGTATCGGCAACTCTGCGAATGGGAGAAACAAATCGCATTTGTTGAGCGCATCCGTCTAAGCGGTAGGCGCCAGCGCCCGTTCTGCCATCTCTCTCTTTTATCACTCTTCTACTTTACCCCGTTGTCCATCACACTCCGACGCTGCCAGATAGGATCCTACAATCGAGTGTCTTTCACGCACCTACATACTTTTGTATATTTCCATCTCTCTTCCTCATCATAATGTATAATAATGGCTTTTCCCATACTGTAGAAAAAAGTTACACAAGATGTGGAGAAAAAACTGTAATTTAATGTTAAAAAATTGCTACAAAAATTATTTTTAAGTGCCATTTTAGGGTATAAATCTTTTCAAAATTATCCTAGTGAAACACAACATTTTTATTTTACATTTACTGTAAAAGTATTATACAGAAGAGCAAAAATACCTTTCTTTTAGAAAAAAAATATAGCACAACAAAACTCGATTTTTTGACATTATCTTCAAGCAAATTTTATTGACATTATTTAACCACATCGTGAGGAGAAGTAAATTTAAAACCTCAATAATAATAGCACGAGGAGTTGAAAGTGTACTTCATCGGAGGTCCTAAACATTTTGTCTATACACATGTGTTACTTAAATAATATTTTTATTCCATGGACAACTGCACAGAATGACAATATGTTTGTAAAAGCTGTGAAACTTTTTTCACGGTGAACAGTTTCAGTTGCTAGTTTGAGAATATACTTATTAATAGTTTCTGCAAATATCGTGTCTGTAAAAATGAAAAAATGTACAAAGACGTAGAAAAAAAAGGCGTATCTTAGTCAAAAACGATGGCCTCGGTACTGAACCTCGAAATATAATTATCGGTTTTGGAAGCTAGCGAATATCACTTACTTTTACAGCGGTAGAACGTCTGCCTTGTATACTCGAGGTGCCTAGTTCAAATCCTGACAGCAGTAACTATTTTTGCCTCTTTTTTACAAGTTTTGTAGTCCGTAAGTAGTAGCGCTGCTAATAATAGTTAGACTGATATTTTTATCCGTTTTCATCTGTTAATCGGCATGTGTGTAGTGATAAATTTCGTTGTTCTTTTCGTATTTTTGAGAAATTGTGCATTTTGAATATTTTAATGATTTTGTACACAGACATCACGTTCTGTGAGTTGTTTTCCTATTATTATGCATAAGTAGTGCTTCGTTATTTGTAATTTCTGTAGTTTTCCTGAGGACGTTGATAAAGCTTGGAATTGAGAGAACAGCTTTCTTCCATATGGCCTACAAACTTTGCCTGAGACATTCTGGCCGCATCCCCAATATTTGCTCCAACTAGTCTGACTCCTCTCTCTATACAGGGTGTTCCTTAATGATATGCGAATATTTAAGGGTGTGAATCTACTACGAACTAAGTATCAGTGAAATATGTGAAGCGGTTCTGAAAATATTAATTAATTTCCATTTTTTTCCTAAAACTGCAACACCCCGAGCTTTTGTGAGGAAACACTTTTGGACCATAGCTTATAAAGCAAAGTAACATTAATTTTTCATGTATATTCACACCCTTAAATATTCACATATCACCCTCTATAAACATATTCATATATCACATCATTACCATTTATATTTCTAACGACGTTTGAATTGCGTAGCATTCGTGGTAACATACTTCAAGCATATGTGCATGGTAAATGCAAAATTCCAAAAATGGCGTCTGTGGGGAAGTTTCCTACCGTTGCCTGCCAAGACCTGCGAAACGTGAGACACTACAAGCACAAAATTAAGCTTTTGAGCGCGACATCATACATTTCTCGGTAACGCACCTAAAAAGACGTCCTCCAACATACGATAACAGCGAAAAGTAGACTGCGGTTGCAAAAGGCCATTGTGTTCTCGGTTTCTAATTGAAGTTTTGAGCCGACTCAACGAGATTATGTCGTTACAAGTCGCAGGATTGTTTCCACGGCCCACTACAAAACAAGACAAAGGGAAGGGATGTTCCTGCTTGTTCTTATAGCGGTGAGTGCAGACAATGGCATGATGACGACAACGTTATCAATTATAAAGAGGAGCAAGGAAGATAATCGGTGATGGGCCGAAATGGTTGAGCATTTGAATACTGCGCAGATTAGATCCTTTGCTTGACGACTACACAGGATGTATCGTAAACAGAATCTTGGCAATTTTCTAACAAAGTCGCACAAATGAGCAGCTTTAGGTAAAGTTAAGTAACAAACTGAAAAAATTTAGCGCCACTGCTATTGCTCAGAGCCTTTGTGTACGTGAGGGCAAGTCACCGCCTTAGCAGTGGCGTACCCCATATTTTTATTTCCACTTAATTAATGATTTCAAAGATGCTAGACTTGGTAGCCAAAATTCGGTTCGCCCACCTAAAAAATACCGTTCATGCTGAAGGATACAATTTCGATAGGACCTACATCTCTGGGTACTCACTTGAGATGACTAGTACATCTCAAAGTTAGTCAAAAGTCTTCCACAACCAAAGTCGAAAATTTTTAAGATGTGTAAATTACACTGGACAACAAATTTTAGTTTTTTAATTGTATCTTGTGGGAAAAGTGCACTTCTTTATTAATTTTGGGGCGCTGAATCCAAAAATGACAATGAAATAAAAAAATTAGTTGCGGTTTAGAAAAAAAACTTTTTATTTTTAAGGATATATTAAAAAAAGTAACAAGATTCATATACTTATAAGAATCACTATATGCGCTGTCTTTTTGCTGTTCTTTTATGGATCGTTTCTGGAGCATCTCTACCAAGAGTCCAACAGTAGTCTGCAAGCATGGAAGGATTCCACTTTCCCTGGTACCTTTTTTCCATTGTTGAAATATCCTGATGAAAACGTTCGCCGTGCTCATCACTTACGGCTCCGCAATTGTCAGGAAAAAAGTCCAGGTGTGAGTGTAGGAAATGTATCTTAAGAGACATATTACAGCCCATCTTTTGATACGATGACAGCATATTTTTGACAAGGGTTTTATAGTTGTCAGCTTTTCTATTTCCCAAGAAATTACTGACCACCAGACGGAAATCATTCCAAGCAGTTTTTTCAATACCTGTTGAAGTGTTTTCAAACTGTGTATCTTTCAAAATATTTCGAATCTGTGGCCCAACAAAAATACCTTCTTTAACCTTTGCCTCACTTAGTCTTGGAAATTTCTGACGCAGGTATTGAAAAGCTGACCAATCTCTATCATTAGGCCCAACTTGATATGCAGTGGTGGTAATAAAATTTTTTTCGAATCTATTAATGGCATATGCTGTACATTTTTTTGACCTGGCTCTAGGAATTGACGAACAGGCCAGTTTTGTCTGGTGTAATGAAGTGCCTTTGCCCGACTGTAGCATTCACACAAAAAACAGCAAAACTTTGTGTAGCCTAGCTGCAGCCCAAGTAAAAGTGCAACAACTTTCAAATCGCCACAAATATGCCATTAGTGCTCATCGTATTTTATGCATATCAATAGGTACTTCATATTGTCATATGATTCTTTCATGTGAACTGCATACCCTACAGGAAGAGATGGTAAAATATTTCCAATATGCAATAACACTGCCTTTAAACTCAATTTTGAACTGTCTATAAACAATCTCCATTCTTCTGGGTTATAGTTTATATTTAAAGCCGCCAGTAAGCCGTTAATGTTACTGCAGAAAACCAAGTTATTCTCCATATTGAAAAATGGTTCTAAGTCTTTGTGGCGTTTACGAAAAACACATACCGAAAGATCGTCTTCTAACAAGTTCCACTGCTGCAGTCTTGATCCAAGTAACTCTGCCTTACATTTTGGAAGTTCTAAATCTCTTACACGATCATTTAATTCTGACTGTGTTATTTTGTGCGGTTGGTGGTATGACGTGCTCGGTATAAAATCAGGATCTCTTGACGTTGATGGCATATCTTCTTCCTGACGAATCACTCGATCGCCATGATCTGATTCGTTTTCTGATTCGCAAGTGTAGGATTCTGGGGGTTTTGGAATAGGATTTTCGTCACTGTGAGGCACAGGTCTCATCGCAGATAGTATGTTTGGGTAGTTAATAACCGATTTTTTTTTCTTGGACATACCTGTGGCTTGTCCAACACAAGGTACCATGCAAAAGTAACAATCATTAATATGATTTGTAGGCTCTCTCCAAACCATTGGGACAGCAAAGCGCATAGACCGTTTTTTGCCATTTAACCAGCTCCTCAGACTTGAAGTACATGTATTACAGCAGATGTGGGGTGCCCACTGTTTGCCTTGATCACCTAGTTTACAACCAAAATAAAGCTGATATGCCTTTGTTATTAGTGGAGTAATAGACCGTCTCTGAGACGCAAAAGTCACATCACCACACACGTAACAAGACTGATCTGGATTCTTTACACTCTTTCGAGACATCTTGCATGAACGCTGTCAGCCAACTGAGGAAAAAATGGCTAATATAAAACAATATAATTAATGTACACGTATGTATAACGTAACACAATCATGCCGATTACATCATCTTTCCTTGCCGAATATAAAAATGTAGCACGTGCATTCTTGTGAATTACAGTATATTAACACTGTCACAGCAGGAACACATATAATTACCGTATCTCTAAAACTTGAACTAATATTGAAAAAATAAGTTTCATTCCGGTTTTAGCACATTAAAAATAGTAATATTTTGTTGATTTTATTTAGGATATTTTTTGGCTGTTGATCAGTGTTACATGAATAGATAAGAGTCAATGTTTAATACCGACACCGTTACCAGAAGTCGTTATTTTCGATGTGGATGATGCGAGTTGAGTCCGTCCTGTTTTAAATGCAAATTGAAGATGGCTGTTTTTTTTTTTAATGAATCCGTGTTATTTACTTATCCTGTGATGAATCCCCATGTCTCACTGGCCGCAAAACGAAATCACGTATGTTGAATTGATTATTTACTAACGTTTCGGCCACCTCTGGTAGAGCGTTCTTTTTCCATGCACAGAACACCCTCTTTAGAACGTAAGGCCAGTGTAAAAAAATTGTGTTAGGTGCGCCACCTCTTCTGGGGTGTATGTACCTATACATATAGGGTGAAAACTATGGGTGTATGAGCTCTAATTATCACTAGACAACAAATTTTAGTTTTTTAATTATATCTTGTGGGAAAAGTGCACTTCTTTGTTAATTTAGGGGCGCTGAATCCAAAAATGATAATGAAATAAAAAAATTAGTTGCAGTTTAGAAAAAAGACTTTTTATTTTTAAGGCTATATTGATAAAAGTAACAAGATTCATATACTTATAAGAATCACGTATGCGCTGTCTTTTTGCTGTTCTTTTATGGATCGTTTCTGGAGAATCTCTACCAAGAGTCCAACAGTAGTCTGCAAGCATGGAAGGATTCCACTTTCCCTGGTACCTTTTTTCCATTGTTGAAATATCCTGATGAAAACGTTCGCCGTGCTCATCACTTACGGCTCCGCAATTGTCAGGAAAAAAGTCCAGGTGTGAATGTAGGAAATGTATCTTAAGAGACATATTACAGCCCATCTTTTGATATGATGACAGCATATTTTTGACAAGGGTTTTATAGTTGTCAGCTTTCCTATTTCCCAAGAAATTAGTGACCACCAGACGGAAATCATTCCAAGCAGTTTTTTCAATACCTGTTAAAGTGTTTTCAAACTGTGTATCGTTCAAAATATTTCGAATCTGTGGCCAAACAAAAATACCTTCTTTAACCTTTGCCTCACTTAGTCTGGGAAATTTCTGACGCAGGTATTGAAAAGCTGACCCATCTCTATCTAATGCCTTGACAAAGTTTTTCATTAGGCCCAACTTGATATGCAGTGGTGGTAATAAATTTTTTTTCGAATCTACTAATGGCATATGCTGTACATTTTTTTGACCTGGCTCTAGGAATTGACGAACAAGCCAGTTTTGTCTGGTGTAATGAAGTGCCTTTGCCCGACTGTTTCATTCACACAAAAAACAGCAAAACTTTGTGTAGCCTAGCTGCAGCCCAAGTAAAAGTGCAACAACTTTCAAATCACCACAAATATGCCATTGGTGCTCATCGTATTTTATGCATGTCAATAGGTACTTCATATTGTCATATGATTCTTTCATGTGAACTGCATACCCTACAGGAAGAGATGGTAAAATATTTCCAATATGCAATAACACTGCCTTTAAACTCAATGTTGAACTGTCTATGAACAATCTTCATTCTTCTGGGTTATAGTTTATATTTAAAGCCGCCAGTAAGCCGTTAATGTTACTGCAGAAAATCAAGTTATTCTCCATATTGAAAAATGGTTCTAAGTCTTTGTGGCGTTTACGAAAAACACATACCGAAACATCGTCTTCTAACAAGTTCCACTGCTGCAGTCTTGATCCAAGTAACTCTGCCTTACATTTTGGAAGTTCTAAATCTCTTACAAGATCATTTAATTCTGACTGTGTTTTTTGTGCGGTTGGTGGCATGATGTGCTCGGTATAAAATCAGGATCTCTTGACGTTGATGGCATATCCTCTTCCCGACGAATCACTCGATCGCCATGATCTGATTCGCAAGTGTAGGATTCTGGGGGTTTTGGAATAGGATTTTCGTCACTGTGAGGCACAGGTCTCATCGTAAATGGTATGTTTGGGTAGTTAATAACCGATTTTTTTTCTTGGACATATCTGTGGCTTGTCCAACACAAGGTACCATGCAAAAGTAACAATCATTATTATGATTTGTAGGCTCTCTCCAAACCATTGGGACAGCAAAGCGCATAGACCGTTTTTTGCCATTTAACCAGCTCCTCAGACTTGAAGCACATGTATTACAGCAGATGTGGGGTGCCCACTGTTTGTCTTGACCACCTACTTTACAACCGAAATAAATGATATGCCTTTGTTATTAGTGGAGTAATAGACCGTCTCTGAGACGCAAAAGTCACATCACCACACACGTAACAAAAATGATCTGGATTGTTTACAAACTTTGGAGACATCTTGCATGAACGCTGTCAGCCAACTGAGGAAAAAATGGCTAATATAAAACAATATAATGTACACGTATGTATAACGTAACACAATCATGCCGATTACATCATCTTTCCTTGCCGAATATAAAAATGTAGCACGTGCATTCTTGTGAATTACAGTATATTAACACTGTCACAGCAGGAACACATATAATTACCGTATCTCTAAAACTTGAACTAATATTGAAAAAATAAGTTTCATTCCGGTTTTAGCACATTAAAAATAGTAATATTTTGTTGATTTTATTTAGGATATTTTTTGGCTGTTGATCAGTGTTGTCTTCCAAATAAGTAAACAAATAAATAATGTTGGCTGTCACAACTGTAATTTGTGGAAAACAAATTATAAATAAAATAGAAATACAGGATTCAGTGGCAGGATAGAAGGATGCGTGACTTCACTTTTCAATAGCTCTACCTTATCCGCCGAAAAATCTCGTTCATAAAAATAATGTTAGATTAAATTAACCATTAACAATACACGAATTTAATATAGGCTCGGAGAATCTCCAGGATTGAATTTCACTAATTATTAGGTAACATACCAGAAATCGTACGTTTCCTCCGAGATAAGATGTTCATCCAAAAAGTGCTTACTCCTTTTAACTCATATAAATACTCCTTTTCTCGATATTTGAGGATCACTTACATTACGATGTAGTCCTGCAATATATACTTGGTACAAAGTATAAGAAAGTCAGATTGTAATCTGCTATGAGACATGAGAGTGGGGACAGTATACTGCTTGTTGGCATAATGCTTCTTGCTTTCAATAAATAGGGCGTTAGAAATTCAAAAAATCCCCTATTACATCTGAAACATCCATTTGACTGGGTGTCCCAGCATGCAATCGTTTGCGAAGTGTATCCCTTCACATCTAGCCATCGATCTGAGTGTTGCTGACATTGCTAAACAGATTGCACACCTCTAAACCGATCTACTAAATCGTATCAGAAGCGTGATGTGTTCAATGGAAGTACGGTCTCGTGTATACCGTGTTCCGGTCATCCTATTCTGAGCTTCTGTTGCTTCAAAAGGACGTTAACTGTGCCCCGTTCAGCGCAGAGAAGCCGTCATCAAATTAATTGCATTTAGTGATGGGTGGCTGATACAGAAAATAGCAATCCACTGATGGACATTTCAGTCATTAGTCATTGTACTGTCCTATTTACCGAGTGCATCAATTTGTTTGATTTAATCAGATACTGTATCCTTTAATTCAGACGGTGACATCAACTACTTCTGTTCAACGTGTTTGTTAGAACAAACTTGCGTCATTTGACAGTAATTTGGTTAACAGTTGAGTCAACGCTCAACACGTACAAACGGCTAACGAAACAATAGAGGAAACAACCGGATTTAATTACCTAATTACATTTTGAAATGTATAACTTACGTTAAGAAATATAATAGTCTGTACCCAAGTATTAATGATTATCATAATTATAATACCAGAAATCAAAATTTAAAAATCATGCATACATATACCACAACACATTTCAAAAAATCACCTACTTTAACTACATCAAATCATACAATAAATTACCAACTAAAATGCAGAAAGTCAGTAATTATTTTAGATTTAAAAATCGATCGAAAATTAGCACCAAATGCATTTTGTAACGTGAGTATATGGAAAGTGTAACCTTGAGTACAAAAGATGGAATTGAACATTTATATGATTTGTTATATTTATATTGATTTTTATTTATATTGCTATACATTTTATTTATATTATATAGCCTATTTATATATTTTTTTACCACATGTATCTAAGTGGTTAATAAAATACACTTTAGGGGTCGATCAGGTGCGAAGCTAATTTCATCGAATTATATCAATAAGTTTACCTGCAGAGATCAATTACACCATCGTATGATGGATATGAGAAGCCGCATTGTCACAGCATCGAATACAAATTGCAAATCAGAGAGCTACTCACATTCTCGGATTTTCTATGGAATCCGTAACACCACCGATGTCATCCAGCTGCGTCCACTTGTGTAACATCTCAATATAACTTATCATTGACGCTCAGGACCAAGGTTAATAATCCCAGGATTGAAGGTCAATAATCCTGAAGTCAAACGGCCTTGAATTTTATGTCATTGCACTTGAGGTCCTGCGAGTTATTGACCTAGTTTATTGATGCAAGAAATACCTTTGACTTCAAGGTCATTCATCCTAAGATTGAAGATCAATTACCCTGAGTTCCAATCAAATCTTGAGTTTGAAAGTCGATGATAATAATTTACTAGTATTGCTTGATTACACATCTGATATAGGATAAGTCAAGACATTAGAAATAATGAGAAATCCCCGAGCTGAAATTCTAGTGATACTGGAACTAAAGAGAAATAGATGGATAGATAGAAGCCTTATTTATACTTTTGATCACTTCAATATAATGTAGGGTAGGTCATGTGGTTAAAGTATAATAAAGTAGTTATTTTCTGCTACTATACTTGACTTCTAATGTCACGTATTCCTATTAAGGGGTGATAGATTAGGTCAAAAGCAACCGATTTTGTCCTATAATGTCCTATCCAAAAGCTAACCACTTTTGAGTTATTTGAATTTTAAGTTTTTTATTTTTTATTCCGATTTCAGATGGTTAAAATTGAAATACAAAAAAACTGCATGCTTGATTTTGAGTTTTTTGTTATCGTCGCATAGCAGGCATTCCAATAGTTCGTAATAAGTAATAAAATGTTGAAAAGCTACAAACGTTTTAAAATTACGCGTTTTAGATGTATCATTTTCTTTTTTTTTACTGACTTATTCGATAAAAAATGCAATTTTCTGTAAAAAATCTCCTAGTAATGAAATGTGCAAATTATGTAAATAATATCTCTATATAACAAGCTTTTATTTGAGGTATTAAGCGTTCAATTATCTGAAGTACATGCAGAGAAACAACAATGACACCCACACAGGCTGGATTTTTAAGGAATTTGTATTACCTGTTTGAACAAGTCGTTACTGTTCTCAAAGGATTCGCATGCCATTATTGTCTTATGGCATCGGCTCGACGAGGAAGCGATCTAGAAGAGCTGACTTAGTGGAGGAGTGAGAGAGAGAGCTGTTTTTTTTTTTTGGCGTTAGGACTAGAAGTCCATGCAGCCAGTCACTAGGTTTCTTATACATATATATATATATATATATATATATATATTTCTAACACAATGACGCCACAACATCCATGGCTTCGGAATGGGATTTCCGAAGGCGAGATTCGAACTCGCGGCCCGGCCGGCCGGCTGATCAGTAGCACGACACTCTGACCCACCCGGCCAACCGAGGTCCCAGAGAGAGCCGTTATTATTCTTGATTGTAGTTACGCCATCGCCGCACGCTGAGTGAGAATTAGGTTTAGTTGGTGTCAACTACTGCGTACGCGCACTGGTTTTACGCACGATTATTATTTTCGAGTATCCCAGTTCATTTCAAGTGGTTTCTTTATCATCCTGGCAGACGCAGAAGATCCGCCAGGACCTCGCCATAGCGAGCACGGGCAAACTTTTACAAATGAAGAATACGCAGACATAATGTTCTGTTATGGACTTTGTAAGGGCGATTCTGCAGCTGGCCGCCGTGAATATCGCCAACGTTTCCCGAATCGCCGAACACCTCATGTTACTGTGTTTGACTCTGTGTATCGGCGCATCCGCCAAAGCGGACGTCTTCAAAGGCAACATAGTGATGCTGGAAGACCCTACTACGCCTACGCACATTGTGGCTGCTCAGTTGGGTATATCACAATACAAAGTATGGTTTACTGTGCATACTAGATTAGTACGGGCGTATTTAGACTCTAAATTTCCAAATCAATGGATTGGCAGAAGCGGGCCCATTGGCTGGCCAGCAAGAAGCCCAGATCTCACACTGATGGATTACTATGTGTGGGGACATATGAAAAGCCTGGTGTACGATGTTTTGCCCGTACCAACGCGCGATGAATTAATTACAAGGATAATCAGTGCAGCTGACCAAATGAAAAGCTGCTTAACAACTAGAGTTACCAAAAGTGAATTACGTAAGAGAATGCGGGCGTGTATTCGTAACAGGGGATTAAAATTTGAGCAGAATCTGTAAAATACTAAAGGAAATGTAATTAAATAAAACTGTAATTAAAATAAAAACCTTTTATTTATCCTACGTAATTATCGTTCGTACAACTTTACTCATCTTTTTTTAATTTTATGTCTTTGTACTTGAGTTAGTTGTAACTCTTATACCTCAAATGAAAGCTTGTTAGATAGAGATATTATTTACATAATTTTCATATTTCATTACTAGGAGATTGTTTACAGAAAATTGCATTTTTTATCGAATAAGTTAGTAAAAAAATAAGAAAATCATACATTTCAAAAGCGTAATTTTAAAACTCTTGTAAGTTTTCAACATTTTATTACTTATTATGAACTATTGGAATGTCCGCTATGCGACGATAACAAAAAAAATTAATTCAAACATCCAGTTCTTTTGTATTTCAAATTTTCAAATCGGAATAAAAAATAAAATTCGATACGACAAAATCGGTTGCTTTTGACATAATATATCACCCCTTAACAGGAATACGTGACATTACAAGTCACCCTGTATAAGTAAGGGCAATAAAGGATACTTTGGATAAAGGATTAAATATATAAATAGACAATCATAAAAGTACATAAAATTGAGACGCTTAAATAATCGCATTTAAGAAACATGAGTCACACAAACATCACATAAAATAAATTGGTATACCTCGTACAATTTTAGAATAAAAAAATGTAAAAAGTGTGTAGTGCAATATCCTCAAACGACAAAGGTCCTAGAATTATTGACTTGGGAGTAGAGTGTAACTTCACTTTGAAGTCAAAGATCACATATTTAGAGTGAATGTCGCTGAATTCAAATATCACTAAAAAATGTTTTTTTTTATATTATAACGTGATTGGGGTGAAACATGTGGGTTGAAAAAATGAGTACGTCAGTTGCACAAGGAGATGAAAGTACGAAAGGGGTACTGTAGCTCTGACAACCCTAGTTCGATGCTTTTATTTGGGTTATCTGCTATAAAATCAGAAATAAACAAACCGAACCGTGTTGTCCAGATTTAATCAACCGTTGCATATTAAAAACTCCTCAGTGAAGTGTTGACAGACCTATACAAACAGGTCAGGTAAACATGCACTTCAAACGTTTCTTCGGATGCAAAGTATGGGAAAGAGCGAATTCGAATTAAACTCGAGATTGCTGTAAACTCGTTGGAATGGCAAAGATGGCGGATGCCCCGTCCGTGAAATCGACATTGGAGATGTTACTACGATGTGCAAATTGAGATTTAAATTGTAGTCGCTGCATTGCAGATGCAAGATAGATATGGTATGTATATACCTGGTGTTTGATATAAGACTCTCAACATTAGGATCTCGGAAACGATTAAGTATACTGCCAAAGTTGCACGTTTCGGTCACTAGGAGGACGGGAATTGGAAAGAATTGCAATTCCGAGGATTCCTATATAATGCATTCCCATCGACTGCTAAACATCTTGATTTTAATAATTTCAAAAAGCAAATTAAAGAAATTATCTTTGAGCTCAAATAACTCTTAGTAAGATCTCATCATTACCTCATATTTCTGCAGTGCAACCCTCTTATAATGGACTCGGCGGCACTGTGACAAATAGTCTATTATAGGCGGATCTTAAAGGAAACACTTTTTTTAATGAAAAAAGCAGCAAACAACATATTAAAAGCTTAAAATGTGTTTGTTTAACATGTATTACGTAATTAAAGATACATACAAAAAAGTTATACGTAATTTTGAAATTTGCATTTTTTCAGAATCTGATACACATATTACAGGCATACGTACTGTGTAGGTATGTATAAAAACCGTAAATTATTTGGTAAAAAAGCTAGTCATTTTCATTTGAACAGATTTTTTTTCTATAATTATTTAGAACAGCAAGTTGAATTTCATTTAATTTGGTAAGTGTGGCTGTACTGTCTTCATCTTGCTGAAAACTACGTTTCAACTTTTTCACGCAGTCTAATGCCTCCTTAATTGTCACTGAAAGCTCTTCTTCATCGTTATTTTCTAGTTCGTCTTCCTGTTCGTTATCAACGGATCCTTCATTAACCAAATTGGAGTCTGACAATTCCTGTGTTGCTATTAAATTATTGCCAACATTTACATACTCATTAAATTTGTGTATATTCAGTAAACTATCAATTTTCAGTAAATCACATAATGGAATTTCATCTTCTGGATTAGAATCGTCTCAGTTATGTTTTTCACTAAACCAACATGGCGAAAACAATTACGAATCGTTTCTGGAGTAACCAATTCTCATGCAATATTAAGCAAATTTGTAGCATCTAAAATGGTGACAGCTTTGGTAACATTGACATCTTGAAGCTCCATAATTTTCATCAACATATGATTCCGATACATTTATTTAAAACTCCGAATGATCATTGGTCCATTGGTTGCGGAACTGATGTCACATTTGGTGGAAAAAATTGAAGGTGGATGTTATTATGTGAAATATTTGGATGTGCGGGGCAGTTATCGGCCAAGGGCAAAATTTTACGATTTTTCTTACCAAGTTCAGCGTCGCACTTTTTTATATATTATTCAAAAATTGATGAAGTCATCCAAGCTTCCAACATAATCGACGGGAATTGTTTTAACATTTTTAAAACACCTGGGATTCTTGAATTTCCCTGAAATAAAAAAAGGTAATAAATTCTTTGCAGCACTGCCATTGAATATCAAAAAAATTAAAACACGAATTTCTATTCATTCACTTACCTATTATCAATCGTTCTTTTTTTCAGTACAAATCATAACAGTTATTCGCTCTTTTGATAGTTTCCGTCCATTGCCAGTTTCAGCTTTTAATTTATGAGTTCTATCTGGTAGCATTCTATAAAATATCCCGGTTTCATCTGCATTGAATATGTTATCATCTGAATAATCACTGGATATTACGGGCCAAACTTGAGAAATCCAGTCATTGGTAACGTTCTTGTCAACTGAAGCTGACTCACCACACATTTCTCCAAAAACAATGTTATGTCTTTTCTTAAACCTGTCTAGCCAACCGGAACTACATTTGCAGTAATCTCCAATCAATTTCCCAAATTTTTCAGCCTTTATGTGTAGCATAGGTCCACCTATTGGAAAATTATTAGCACGCTTTTGTTGAAACCAGTTAAACAGCATATCATCGACTTGGCCATTTTGTTCTTCTTCTATTTGATTTCTAGTCATTTTTAACGGTTTTTTCAATTATTTGACAAAGTGCACTTTTTTATAGCCTTACGAGCACATATATGTGCTTGAGATGATCCCTGCTCAAGCTCACTAATTATTGTGAACTTTTCGTGTAAAGTGAATGTACGTTTCGCACTTTTCGGCATGTTTATAACTCTAATGAATACATTATAACACTGGTGTAGCAGCTAAATATGATTCGGGGAACTTCCAAAATAGCTCGCTTATAATGGATTAAAATAGTCCACTATAAGCGAGGGTCTATTTTAAGCGAGCCTATAATATCCGATGGTTTTACATGCAATTATTTATAGGACCTTAAATTGTGTCCACTATATACGGGTTTCAATTATAAGCAAGTTCATTACAATTGGATTCCACTGTATTATGTAAATCGTTATAGTTTTTTGTACAAAAATATGCAATGTGTAAAATTGTCCTCAATATCCTGATGCTAGTTTTTCAAGGGTTAAGTTTAAGTGGTGGAATACCTTGTAGCTAAATTTCGCCCTAAATAAAATCCGTTTAATATTATGTGTACCCGGACAAACTTCTTTAGTAATGGGTTGTAGAAGAAGTCACGTGCTTATTTGACTATCAGACAGCAATATGTATTTTTCAACAAAAAAATAATTAGAGTATATGTGAAGAACTTTGTCAGACATTCAAATGAGAAAGATTGAGCTAATGGACAACATAAGTCACTTGATGCAGCCTGTATTACGTGGTATTATTTGAAGAGGAAGGAATTTAGTGATATACGTAGATTATGACTAAAATACGCATCTACTTTTATAAAAGCATTTCCAACAAAAAAAATATAAAAAGCTGTTTTTGAAGTGACCGATCCAGTCGTTGATTCTCTTGATTGACACTATCAATTTTTACTTCCTATGCCAAAACTAGGGAATAAAGTATTGTATTGCGAAAATATCAGAATTGCGATATTATGTTTTTTGGATGTTATGACATGTACAGGGTGGCCAACTAAGAATGAGAATCGATCCAACGTAGGGGCTTGCGGCAAAAAGTTTTTTTCAAACCTGGAAAATATATTCAAGTTTCTCAAATGGCTGCTAGGCGGCGTAACTGCAATCTTGAATCTAAAAAAGTGATGCTTTTGTGAGTTACTCTATATAAACCTAACTAAAATATACCTAATCTATACAGTCGATGACAATGTGGACTATTTTGTTAGACAATGTTTGCTGTATCTCTAAGAATAAAGTGGTGAGGGGTATTTAAACGTATCCGTAAGAAAACACCATGTATCTTCGAAACGGCTGAGCCGATTTTAACAATCTTGGGCTAGTTGAAAAGAGCTATTCTTGGGCTACAAATTTGAAGTTTATTAGTTTCATATGTGGCCGCTAGAGGGCTTTTTTCGATATTCCGACAGAAACGGTTAATTTTCTCAAAAAATTAAATGCATTGGTATGATTTTTTTGAAATTAAAGGTAGCTAAATGATGTCTAAACAAGATCGCAAAAACCGAATCTCGATATCTTGGTCCTGACCTGAAATTTAGGGCAAAGAAAATTTTATACGGAAAACGAGACATTTTCATTTCATTGAACTGATTTTTCTGGAATTTCTTTTTATTATTAAGTACAGAGTCAATCTACTTGACGCCATCTTTTATTGTTAATTTCGCAGTTTTGTCGAATATCAAGAAGTTCTAAGGATATGTGAGTACGTGACGGGTTTCAACCAATTAAACACTTCGCGAGTATATTTTCATCATCACACCCGCTGTGTGTTTTGTTTGCAAGTAATCTCTTAGCGGGGACGCTTATTTCTTCCTAAGCGTCCTGCTACGAGCGGTAACCTGATAGTTGAGAATGTACACAAGCTAAATGTTTACTTAGCGTAAGAAGCTCAGAAGCATTTTGGTGTTAACGGTGTTAGGTGTATCATTTCGCTATACGTGTCTGGTGATACGGTACGCGCATGTTGTTAGTGTTGGGCAACATCTTGAAAGGGAAAACACAGTATGTTGCACACATATATTCAACAGTAAATGGCGGCATTTTCTGTAGAGGTCATATGCACAAGTAATCAGCAATGTCAGATTATCGAAATGCAATTTGACGAAAGCTGTCAAAGCTCTCTGAATATCAGTGATTTCTATTGGAATGTTGAATAAAGTCGTGAAAAAACGGTTGCCTTATAAATATGGGTACATTATAGATGTAATATTATATCTTTGTGCTTTAGAATTAGGATAACTTTCATAGGATTACAAATTTTTGTCATTTCAGAAAAGACGGTCAGTTATTTAAATAGACCAATTAAAATGCGAGAAATAATAGGTCGATTTTTTAGCTATTATATTTGGTAGGATCTTTTCACTGTTTTACTGTTTTTGACGACTGTTTATGCATGGCAATCTAGTTTTGTCTGTATGTCACGTACAGGGCATTGTACATAACACGTACCTGTAGAAATGTACCGACTTTTGTTATCGGTAAATATTCTCTTTTCGGTAAAGATACAATCTGAAATTTACAATATGAATTTATATTCCAAATTATATCTGTTCATATTCGTCAATATTTCATTTGAAGCTTTTATTTGACATAAGATTTTAGCAAAATGTAAGATAGTAAAGGCAACACTGCACCCTGCAGGCTAGTTTACAAGAACGACAAGCTGTCAAGATTAGAGATGTTTAGATCCACGAAAAGTATCGTTATGTATCGATTCTTATAGTTTTAGGAAGTATCGATATTGGAATAAAATTATCGATATCCAGCGGAAGGAAACAAAGAAGAAAAGTAATCTGAAGTTAGTCACTCTTTCTGACACCATCCGGATCGAAAGATGACGATACTCGTGAAATGTATCGATACTTCTAAATATAGGATCGTATCGAACATCCCTACTGTCAAGATGTATAACCCGAGGTACCGACGGAGCTATTTTGCGGCGTCATGGAAATAATTTTAAATTTTCATTTATATAGTTATTGCAAATTCTACCTTTTTTGCAGATTTTAAGTTTGCCGGTAGCTTTGCGACATATATTTGAGTATTTCTTAATCGCTGTAAATATAGTTCCTGAACTACTAAAACATATTTGACTATGGATGCAAGGATATCGACAATCCTGAATGGTTTTGTGGGAATATCAATCGACGGTGCTACAATGGTATTGATGAACGGCAATTAAATGAATGAATGTTTGGAAACGAGCAATAACCATTAAATTTTTGGTAGAGCCTGTCATCAATTAGGTGCTTAATGGCTATCTGCAAGAGGTTTATAGGAAAAGAACACGTGGTAGGTGATGTTGAATTAGTAAAATCGCATATCAGTTGAAGAAAACAATATAAAAACATGAATAAACAATCGAGAATATTAAATAAAAACATGAATTTTATTAAAAAATCGAACACTTTTCTAAATTTTTACTAAATGATATGTACTTTATTAATATTTAATAAGCTGGTGATGTTTCAGTGACAAGCTGTCATCTCATAGTTTGACAGTATGTTGTTTACAACAGTTCATAGCTATTGCTACAATTTGTTGACTGGAACTTGAAGTTCATTCGCTGGATTTGACGGACTGATACCCTATAGGTGGAGAATAACGGACTGTTGATTTGACAATTATGGTGAAATACACCCTTAAAGCAGCATGTGGGACGCCAGTTCTAAGCAACACTAACACTAATTACACCCGAGATAAATAAACATTTCTATCTATGACCGGCTAATATCAACATTTTGAATGGCTTTTATGTGCAATTAGAAGTAAACATAAATTGACCGTACTAGTCTATCACCAGTAGCTGGGCCGTCGAAGAGCAAAGAATAAAAGACAGTTTCAGTGGTCTGCATATCATGTTCAACAAATGTCAATGTATACATAGCAGGCGGCCAATGCCCTAGGACATAAAGGGGTCCATCTTTAGATGTCATCTTTCATAAGAAGCTCGGATTTTTATCGCTTCTATGACCCTGTTGTTTATACAGAAGGAAATGATGTTATTTCTCCCCTAGTTCCTGATTGCAATCCAAATCAAGAATCCAACTCCACTACCCGACAACCCGAGCTTTATTGACAATACATCAATAATACTTAGGCATCTCCAGAGTGACGCTTACCATACCCCTTATAGTTGAGGAGTCCAATAGGGAATTTTGGTATTTACTCGAGTGAGGCATATTAACATAAGAAGGGATATCTGTTGAGTACATAAGCCCTTTATACAGGGGGGTACGTCTAGTGCAGCCTATCAGATTAGTAAAAAAGAAATCGATGTCTAGAAATACTTGTGTACGTCAGACTACGATGTCTGTAAATTAAGTGATAAGACTGATTTTTAAAAATTTTTTATTCAAATGCATTTCAAATATTTACGTTGCCAGCCTCATCACTTGATTTGTAGACCTAGTAGGATAGGTGTGTAAATTACATCCTTCAAGGTGTGTATTTTGAAAAAAAAAAATACAAGAATAACGCAATATACAATATATAGGGTGTTCCTAATGATATGCGAATATTTAAGGGTGTCATTCTACATGAAAAATTAATGTTAGTTTGCTCTATAAACTATGGTTCAAAAATGTTTCCTTACAAAAACTCGGGGTGTTGAAGTTTTAGGAAAAAAATGGAAATTAATTAATATTTTCAGAAACGCTTTAGATATTTCACTGATTTAGTACGTAGTGAAAGTTAATAAAGTTGCATATTTTTCAATGCAAAACTAATTTTTAGCTTTAACAGTGACGTGCGTACAGGTACTGACTTCGATATTTTTTAAGAAAAAAACTGTACGCCAATGATTTGTTTAATTTTTCCAATTAAATTAATAACAGTTAGACAATAGAACGCTTTTTATTATTTTTACTCAAAAATAGCGCATCAGAGGAAAACAATTCAAGAGAGATCATTTGTTTTTAATTGAACGGGAAATTCAAAAATAACTTTTATTTGACAAAAAATCATTGGCGTACCATTTTTTTCTTAAAAAATATCGAAGTCAGTACCTGTACGCACGTCACTGTTAAAGCTAAAAATTAGTTTTGCATTGAAAAATATGCAACTTTATTAACTTTCACTACGTACTAAATCACTGAAATATCTGAAGCGGTTTTGAAAATATTAATTAATTTCCCTCTTTTTCCTAAAACTTCAACACCCCGAGTTTTGTATGGAAACATTTTTGGACCATAGCTTACAAAGCAATCTAACATTAATTTTTCATGTAGATTCACACTCCTAAATATTCTCATATCGTTAAGGAACACCCTGTATATACAGCCGATTCCAACAAGGCGAATATGAAAAATTTGTCAATAAAGTTTAGTACGTTTAAGTGCAGTAGAGCCTGTATTCCCCACTGCGTGGCTCTGTACCTTTCAAAAAATTCTATCTTTAGTCATTACTTTATAAAGAATGAAGACAATGACATGCCGTTTCACTAGTTTGTAGAAATGTTTATGCACTTTAAGTACTGAAAAATTTTCAGAAAAATCCAGACGGACAAAAAACGAACCAACACCAACAAGACTCAGCATCCGTTAGAAGCACGCAATGGAGCCATTTTGAATAAACCAGGACCATCAAAATAGATATTGCTAATCATAAGTTACACTACTTTCTCTGAGATCACCTAGAACTCTTCCTTCTCCTTATAATAGTCGACTCACGAATAAACGATGTCAACAGAAATGGTTACAAAGCACGATATCATAAAACAAAGCTATTTTAAATGATCTTATAAATAATTTTGGAGTTAGAGTTACGCTCCCTAGCGGTCATTTTAGGTAGCTGATTTCCCGCAATTTCCCATATATTTTTTCAGTTGATAGTTAGCTTCAGCAGTTGCCGAGATACAGCTGGTACAAACTGGTTATCATACCTCCAAAATGAGAGATAGGTGAGCCATATACGGTATCAATATCTGATACGTTCGAGTATTTCTATGAAACCATTTTTAAAATTTTTGATAACTCGTAGACACTACCCTATATGTTATATACATTTCTTTATATCCTATTTATCAGGGCGGAAGCAATACGTATCATATAACGGGTGCAAGTAAAGCCTACTCAGCTCCATCCGGTGTTCCCCAGGGATCTAACATAGGACCACTTTTATTTCTCTTGTGGAAATTTGAAATGCATGCAATTATGCGTTGCTGACGACATGAAAATATATTCGTCTATGAGGGATATTCATGACTGTTTGGATTTACAGATTAAGTTGAATAGTATTTGGACTTGTTGTGATGTCAACAATTTACATCTCAATGCCTATAAATGCAAGGTTGTTAGTTATAGGATAAAAATCCTTCATATTTTCAATTATAATATTGATGGTGCATTGTTGGATTTGGGTGGCCTTTTTGACCAAAGTTTTAACATTTAACCTCCATGTTTATCAAAAAGTTTCAGAAGCGGTATCCTAGTCAGGAAGTGTGGGAAATTTTTCATGACATAAGGGAAAATGTATATCCTAAGCCAGGAGTTAGCAATGCAAAGTTGTGTGGGCGTTTTGAAATTCAAAGCTTAGAGTTTAGAAGAAAGGTTTTGCCTGCAATATTTCTTTTCAGACCATTACATGGCATGATCGACTTCCCAGACGTTCCAGCGCAAATATTAATACCTTCGCTTTCTTCGCGCAATTATGTCACTTTTAAACCATCATCACCATCAAGTCAAGAACCAACGTTTTGGTCAAGTCATCTGTTATGTATACAAATCTCGATAGACTTACCTGTTGGGCAATAAATGCGATTATTTTTATATTTATAATTGTTAGTATTATTATAACCTGTTTTTCTTTCTGTCATGTAAGCCCAATAGGTCCCCGCGATGCTCGAGAAACTCCCCATTTAGCCAGCTGGACTCCCCTACTATTACAAATGTTTCATGTCTGTCACAACTCGACAAATAAATGTCCGAAGTTGTGAAGTGAATGAACTCAGACGGAGACATGGTCCAGCGGTCGAGTTGGGAAGGCCAGAACACCCGAGCGACGTAGAATGTAGTTATATCTATTAGGAGCAGACGATTGCCGAGCAAAGCAAGGAAGTTAGTAGTCCAGTCGGAAAATCTCAAAAATGCCAATATAATTCAACTTCGGTCCACGTTGCTATTCCAAGCAACCGAGTCCAATGTTTCAGCGTTATCCCAAACGTCTTTGTTCGTCCTAGGTATGGAGTTGGCTATCACAAGCTAGGTCCAAGTTGCTATCCCAAGCAACAGTGTCAAAACGTTATCCCAAACGTCATGTTAGGCACAATCTGCAACGCCGGTGAGGCATCCATACTGATATTCATTCAACTTGTACCTAAAACAGATCGGTTAGTTGACACCCCTTCAGAAAAAGAGGCCTGCGCGCCACTTTCTAATTTTGGTGCGCAACGAAGGAACCTTGAGGCGACCGTCGGTCGGTATCTCGTTCCACAATGCACATCTATCGGCCAACCTTCTGTCCTGTTTTCTAATGCTAAATGTTAAGCGGATCCTCGACACTTCACTGCACGTAAAACGACGTGCGTCGATTAACGTGTTAACAGTCGGGCACAAGAACAAGGAATGAAGGTTTATACGCGACCAGAGGGGAGAATGGTAGGGGTAAGGGGCGCGGTAACCGCTTTCCTTCTATGCGTGTGCGCTTTGAAATCATGGCGGTTGGGTACTCCTACGAGGGTACTACGATATGTATTCTAAATATTTACTTCGACGAGGACTTCACATAATTAAGATCGAACATCACTTACAGCTAAGTTCGTTCGATCATGTAACTATAATTCAACTTCGTGTGTGTGTAAATCGTATTTATGGCTTTGAACACTGCTTTGAGCAATAACCGACTTTATTAAAAAATAATAAAGTACCTGTATTCTTCAAATATATCCGTGAGGATGGCGTAGTCCAGCTTCAAGTTATTCTACTCAACCACGAGAAAAGAAATAGAATTTCACTATTAAAAATATATACAAGAAGGCAGGCAGCATAGAATCGTCATACCCGTTATGAAAAAAATTCAATTGAGTTAAAAAAAATATACAATATGGCATCGTAGAATGGTCATATATAACCTACACGATTAAGCAACGCAGTTTAGAAGTTTAAAAAAAAGCAAAATGGAAAGGTATGACATAAATATAACAATCATCATTCAGATGTTATCGGAGGTAATTAAACAGAAAAAGTAGATAATTAAAAAGGACGCACTAATAACATTATTATGCAGGAATGAAGCATGACTTTGCAGACGTATAGCCCCGAAACCAAGTGACATAGCAAAATTCCAATTCTATTGGAAAATAAAAAGGAGTTCAAGTTTTTATTTGAACTTATTGATGTCGTAATCTGTGGATCAATGCCTATAGTGTATACATTTTCGCAGAGTTAGTACATATCTTCCAGAAGCCAATTGTAACTAAAGAACTCCCGCACAGCAGGGCAGAAGTACTATCTAAGTTGCGATGAGATTCACTGAGGCAAAAGCAATGCGAAAAAAAATAGCTAGTAATTTTGTATTAACGGTACAGCATATACAGGGTTATCCAAATTAAGTGTCCACCATTAGTAACTTTGTTATTAGTGAAAATACAAAGTTGTTTGAATTAGCAAACTAGTAGCATTTTTAACGCTGGTAAAAATGAGAAATAAAAAAAAACAATTGAGAGTCGTTATTTTGATTTTTTTCAGTAAAATAACATTTTTTTAAATGGAAACCCCTGTATATTATATTTTTTTCTGTTAAAGCATCAAATTTTAAACAAAAAAGCTTACAATAACTTTTCTCCTAGGTTACAAATTGTTGAAGTTATGGCCTCCAATCTGAAACAATTAAATTGTATCGACAAACTTTATTTTCAACATCAACTTATAATCTTACAAAATACAATAACAATTTTTTTTAAAGAAGATGCTCGAAAACACCACCTTGTTCTTCAATACATTTTTGGGCACGTTTTTCAACTGCGAACTGTCTTAAGTATGGTCCTACCATCTATCTGGGTTATCTTTTCCCTAACTGCAGTCTTTAACGCGTCAAGGTTATCGTACCTTCGCTTGTAAATTTGGTTCTTTAAGTAACCCCACAAGAAGTAATCAAGTGGGTTTAGATCTGGTGATCTGGGAGGCCACTGTATTGGGCCATTTGTTCCTATCCACTGATCATTAAAAGTAGTACTTAGAAAATGATAAGTACCTCTGGAGTTGTGGGCAGGTGCGCCATCTTGCTGAAAATGCAGATGATGTCTACTTATAAGATCCAATTCGTCTAAGAAATTAGTCAGAATTTCTGACATAAATTCCACATATCTTTCACCAGTTAGGGTTCCCTCATAAAAGAACGGGCCAACAATTTTTGAACCAATTATACCGCACCAAACGTTGAAACTGAAACGGACTTGTGGGCCTTTTGGATGTACTAACAAAAGATTTTCTCTTGACCAATAATGGTGGTTTTTTCTATTAAACATTCCAGAATTTGAAAAATTTGATTCATCTGTCCATAAAAGGTAACGAAAGTTATTTACATTTTGGCGACAGAAGCTAAGATACCAATGGCAAAAAACAAGTCTTCTCTCTGGATCCCCTGCCAAAAGCGTTTGAACTGGTCGGTACTTATACGGAATAAATTTGTATTTTTTTAAAATCCTTTGAACAGTACCATAACTGAAATTAGAGTCCTTGAGAATATCTGCTATTGAATTCTCACGATAAGCTTCAAAATATCCAATAACTGCAATTTCCGTGGCCTCGCTTATTATGAATTCTTTTTTGCCCTTGTTTTAGCAAAAACATTTTCGTTGCCCCTAAATTTTCGATAAAGTCTCAGAAAATATCGTTCATACGGTTGAATGCGAGCGGGATATAATTCACTGTAGTATTCTCTTGCTCTCAAGGAGGATTTTCTGCACACTAAATAGCATTCTAACATATCACACTTTTCTTCATGGGAGAACATTTTTCTTTAAATTAATGACACAATAAAGCTTATAAACAAGTATTTACACTAATGTTTGACATTATTTGATTTTATCATTGTTTTCCAAAGCCTTCTAGTTGCGAGTATGTCCAGTTTAACAATTTGTCGCTTATCTTAATGCTGTCAAATCGCGAACGCCATGTTGTTTTCATAGCCGTCTTAATATTATAATACTGCAAATAATTAAAAATATTTATCGTTATTTTGACTTAATTTTTGACTTTAGCGGAAAAGTCATTATGAACTTTTTTGTTTAAAATTTGATGCTTTAACAGAAAAAAAATATAATATACAGGGGTCTCCATTTAAAAAAATGTTATTTTACTGAAAAAAATCAAAATAACGACTCTCAATTGTTTTTTTTTTATTTCTCATTTTTACCAGCGTTAAAAATGCTACTAGTTTGCTAATTTAAACAACTTTGTATTTTTACTAATAACAAAGTTACCAATGGTGGACACTTAATTTGGATAACCCTGTATATGATGTGCGTGATCCGAGCAGATTCTTGGCTTAAAGCAAATATCTACTTGAAGATTATACAGGGTGTTCATATGAAAAGTTCCCACCACGGATTTATCGAATTATAGTATTACTGCTGTTATATCATTGCCAGTATATTGGTTAAAAAAAATTACAAGAGATTTAATTAATTTGATGCAGTAGTTCTTTGGAGCGTGCTAAAGTTCCTTAAAAAATCTCGTCGTGCTAGGAGTAAGGACCTTTTCCAAGAACCTTTAGATTCTAGATTTTCGAAAATGAAAGTCGATAAGACTCAAAGTTGAAGATTCAGTTAGGCCTTTGTAGTATTCATGATAAATTGTAGTTCATATGAAACGTTTTACATTTTCCAGTGTTAATTATAAAGCTCTGTTAGACAAACTTGAATTGAGGTTCAACTAAAATGAAAAAATTAAGCCTCAACGCCTCAATTGGTTCTTGCAGTCCACAAAACCCTTCATAATCTTTGGCAGTGGTCTGAAACACTAGAACAACATGTAAACACATGCACTTTTATACGTTTTCGCAGAAAAATACGAGTTTGAGGCAAAGTGTGAATTATTGTCAAGCTGATGGACTAAGCCTGATCTACTTGTAGTATGTATGTAGTATACCGGGTGTTAATAGATTTATGGATAACCCAAAAACGAGTGGAAAAATGTCCAACTCAGAATCCTGCATCAAAATTCAGCCAATTGCAGTTATGCAAAAGTACTGTTCTGTGCTGGCTGACACCATGACTATGGACTATACAGGGTATTACTTAAGGACAGACCGTACTTGCAGGAACGCATTCCTGAATGGAAAGTAAGTAGAACAGTTTATAGACGCGTGGAAATTCGGTTTTCCTACAAGATACTACTAAGCTCAGAAAGCAGTAAGATGAATTAATTTCGTTTTCGCAGTAAGTTGAGGTTGCAATACAAAAAAAAAACGAACAAGTTATAGCTTTCGGAAAAAATAATGTAACCTTCCTATAAAACGTAAAGATTACTACGTACTGGAATATAAAAACTATTCATGTCAAATTTTTTTCTCGAAATTACAGCACTTTTCGTTTTTCCGACTGGACTAGTAGTTACGTTAGTCTATTCAAGAGGACGATGGCTGGTCAGAGCAAGGGTTTTAGGGGCGTGAGGCAAGACACAGCGGTAGGAGGAACCATAAACAGTGTACAATCTGACGAAGGTGGCTGTAGGAAACTTAGTTTAGTTTCTAGACCATAAATTAGTCGTTGAATGGAGAATGGGATTCCCAACAGACTAACGCTAACAATAGTTTTCTGTAGGGCTACACACAGAGATAGGGAGTGGTCAATATCAAAAACGCTCTTATATGAGTGTGCAGATTTATAATTGAAGATAGTGGTTATTGGTAAGCGCCGTGAATCGTATAACAGAGTTCAAAAATTCTGTAAATATTACAGACTATGAAATTAAACCTCAATAAGTGACTGAAAAGCAAAATATAATAAGATAAAAGAGTATCAGAAGAAACTGCTTGTTTTTTCAAACTAATCACCGATAGTGTCTTCGATGTTCACTTGCATCGTTGTATATTTTGATAGAGTATAAATAAACGATCCACCAAAAAATGTGGGGACTTCCAGTTAGGAAGGGGATTGTGTAATTAATATTTTATGGGTAAAAGTGAGCAATTTATATTTGTAAGCATTGTCCATACGTAACTAACCCAGCCCACCAATACAACATGAAATGATAATAATAAACGTCTTTATTTGCCAAACATCAACAAACAAAAGTTCAGATGTGCACTACTGATGTGACACACATTTGTTCTGCCACTTGTTTCCCTGTTAAACCATATTACATTCAAACCAACGCGTAATGCAAATATAACCGCCCTAATAATAACATATCATACACTAAACAAAAATAATAAATATTAAACTTGTATTGTCGATAGAATAATCAGCTCTATTTGCTAAATAATGTCGGTTTGACATGTCTCTTGAATTTTACAATATTAAATGTTATAATTTCGATGGAGAAAACATTGTACACACTATAAATTTGGTAGGTGAAGCCTCGGTTAAAAAAATTCATGGTGATACCTAGGAGGAGACAGTAGTCCCTTAAATTTTATATTTTATTCTATTATAGAGACATATGGGCTATTTATTATTAATCTATGATATACGAGTAAACAAGTCGCGTGCAATACCCGTCTGTTGTACTTGTTGAGCGCCTATACATCATATAATTTGTGAGAGACTCTGCTTGGTCTGCGGATACGATAAACTAGTCTTAAGAATGTTTCACTTTTCCTTTATTTATACACAGATGTTAAGTGGGGACCTTATACAACATCGGTATAATTTAGAATTGTTAGAACGAGACTGCCACATAGGATTATTTTAGGTTTTTTAGAAAGGTAATTTCTGTCAACATAAATCAGCTTCAAAGCAGCATAAGTTTTTTGCAACAGTTCATTTATATGCGACTTAAACCTGAACCTGAATGATCATATTGTTCTCTTCGCTTTGCCACCCCTGAGTGGGCGGCACATTTAGCAGTATTTCCCTTCACCGTGTGTAGACTTATCAGCGGCAGGAGTTGGCAGTAATGTGTGTTTGCGTTGCAAATACACTTCGTGGAACGTCAGGTTCGGCCGGCAAATGCTGATGATGGGGAATGAAGTGCAACATCACCCTGGCGCATTACGTACGGCACGTTACTGTGTTACCTGACTAATTTCGATTAAGTTCGTCTTGTTCGGCCCGTTCTGCACACTAAAATGAACAGTTCGAGCAGGAAAGACCTTAATGGAACTAATATGTACGCGCACGGTAACTGGCGTAATCAGCGGGCTTTCGTATTGCAGGTAAACAGCTTATAGTCTGCGTTTTAGATGGAGTGCACTCAATACTCTTAAGTGCACCAATAAGAATTTAGGAGATACCGTGACTTTGTAGAGGAAGCTAAACGGATTTCGGCAGCCCAAGGTAGTCATTCGAAACGATGGACTTTGTGGTGGCTATCTACATGCAGCGCCATCTATTAGAGAGTAGCCGAATACGAAATGTATCCATCCATATACCTTTAAAAAATGATTTTAAGCTAATTCTGTGCATTTTCAACTATACAAAAAATGGTTTAGTTCGGCTACCATCCCAGAGATGGCGGTTCTTTGTAAAGTGTTATCACAGGTCACACAAAATTTAACTAGTCAAAAAGATCGTATAGGGGCGGTCGGTCGGGGTTTGGGTGGTTTCTATTTCAACGCACCTTCAAAGATCAAGAAACTTAAATTTCCATGAGGGGCGTTCAAAATCCTCACTTTTTGCTAAAAATATTAATTTGTTTGGAGTAGTTTATTATATCTAATATTACGTATTGATTTGGCTTTGTTGAAAAACAAAGCGTCCTCCTCCTTGCATGCATTGGGGCTTACTGAACCGAGTTCGGCAGCCCAAGGTAGTCACTCAAAACGGTGGACCTTGTGGTAGTTACCGATATGCAGCGCCATCTATTGGAGAGTAGCCGCCACAAAAAAGTTCGTTCAGTTGGGCTACCATTCCATAGATGGCGCTTCTTTGTAAAGTGTTATCACAGACCTCACAAAATTTAACTAGTCAACAAGATCGTATAGGGGCGGTTGGTCGGGGTTTGGGTGGTTTCTATTTCAACGCATCTTCAAAGATCAAGAAACTTAAATTTCCGTGAGGGGGGTTAAAAATCCCCAATTTTTTGATAAAAATATTAATTTGTTTGGATTAGTTTATTATATTCTAATATTACGTATTAGATTTGGCTTTGTTGAAAAACAAAGCGTCCTCCTTGCATGCATTGGGGCTTACTGAACCGATTTCGGCAGCCCAAGGTAGTCACTCAAAACGGTGGACCTTGTGGTAGGTACCGATATGCAGCGCCATCTATTGGAGAGTAGCCGCCACAAAAAAGTTCGTTCAGTTGGGCTACCATTCCATAGATGGCGCTTCTTTGTAAAGTGTTATCACAGACCTCACAAAATTTAACTAGTCAACAAGATCGTATAGGGGCGGTTGGTCGGGGTTTGGGTGGTTTCTATTTCAACGCATCTTCAAAGATCAAGAAACTTAAATTTCCGTGAGGGGGGTTAAAAATCCCCAATTTTTTGATAAAAATATTAATTTGTTTGGATTAGTTTATTATATTCTAATATTACGTATTAGATTTGGCTTTGTTGAAAAACAAAGCGTCCTCCTCCTTGCATGCATTGGGGCTTACTGAACCGAGTTCGGCAGCCCAAGGTAGTCACTCAAAACGGTGGACCTTGTGGTAGTTACCGATATGCAGCGCCATCTATTGGAGAGTAGCCGCCACAAAAAAGTTCGTTCAGTTGGGCTACCATTCCATAGATGGCGCTTCTTTGTAAAGTGTTATCACAGACCTCACAAAATTTAACTAGTCAACAAGATCGTATAGGGGCGGTTGGTCGGGGTTTGGGTGGTTTCTATTTCAACGCATCTTCAAAGATCAAGAAACTTAAATTTCCGTGAGGGGGGTTAAAAATCCCCCATTTTTTTGATAAAAATATTAATTTGTTTGGATTAGTTTGTTATATTCTAATATTACGTATTGATTTGGCTTTGTTGAAAAACAAAGCGTCCTCCTTGCATGCATTGGGGCTTACTGAACCGATTTCGGCAGCCCAAGGTAGTCACTCAAAACGGTGGACCTTGTGGTAGGTACCGATATGCAGCGCCATCTATTGGAGAGTAGCCGCCACAAAAAAGTTCGTTCAGTTGGGCTACCATTCCATAGATGGCGCTTCTTTGTAAAGTGTTATCACAGACCTCACAAAATTTAACTAGTCAAAAAGATCGTATAGGGGCGGTTGGTCGGGGTTTGGGTGGTTTCTATTTCAACGCATCTTCAAAGATCAAGAAACTTAAATTTCCGTGAGGGGGGTTAAAAATCCCCAATTTTTTGATAAAAATATTAATTTGTTTGGATTAGTTTATTATATTCTAATATTACGTATTAGATTTGGCTTTGTTGAAAAACAAAGCGTCCTCCTCCTTGCATGCATTGGGGCTTACTGAACCGAGTTCGGCAGCCCAAGGTAGTCACTCAAAACGGTGGACCTTGTGGTAGTTACCGATATGCAGCGCCATCTATTGGAGAGTAGCCGCCACAAAAAAGTTCGTTCAGTTGGGCTACCATTCCATAGATGGCGCTTCTTTGTAAAGTGTTATCACAGACCTCACAAAATTTAACTAGTCAACAAGATCGTATAGGGGCGGTTGGTCGGGGTTTGGGTGGTTTCTATTTCAACGCATCTTCAAAGATCAAGAAACTTAAATTTCCGTGAGGGGGGTTAAAAATCCCCAATTTTTTTGATAAAAATATTAATTTGTTTGGATTAGTTTGTTATATTCTAATATTACGTATTGATTTGGCTTTGTTGAAAAACAAAGCGTCCTCCTTGCATGCATTGGGGCTTACTGAACCGATTTCGGCAGCCCAAGGTAGTCACTCAAAACGGTGGACCTTGTGGTAGGTACCGATATGCAGCGCCATCTATTGGAGAGTAGCCGCCACAAAAAAGTTCGTTCAGTTGGGCTACCATTCCATAGATGGCGCTTCTTTGTAAAGTGTTATCACAGACCTCACAAAATTTAACTAGTCAGAAAGATCGTATAGGGGCGGTTGGTCGGGGTTTGGGTGGTTTCTATTTCAACGCATCTTCAAAGATCAAGAAACTTAAATTTCCGTGAGGGGGGTTAAAAATCCCCAATTTTTTGATAAAAATATTAATTTGTTTGGATTAGTTTATTATATTCTAATATTACGTATTAGATTTGGCTTTGTTGAAAAACAAAGCGTCCTCCTCCTTGCATGCATTGGGGCTTACTGAACCGAGTTCGGCAGCCCAAGGTAGTCACTCAAAACGGTGGACCTTGTGGTAGTTACCGATATGCAGCGCCATCTATTGGAGAGTAGCCGCCACAAAAAAGTTCGTTCAGTTGGGCTACCATTCCATAGATGGCGCTTCTTTGTAAAGTGTTATCACAGACCTCACAAAATTTAACTAGTCAACAAGATCGTATAGGGGTGGTTGGTCGGGGTTTGGGAGGTTTCTATTTCAACGCATCTTCAAAGATCAAGAAACTTAAATTTCCGTGAGGGGGGTTAAAAATCCCCAATTTTTTGATAAAAATATTAATTTGTTTGGATTAGTTTATTATATTCTAATATTACGTATTAGATTTGGCTTTGTTGAAAAACAAAGCGTCCTCCTCCTTGCATGCATTGGGGCTTACTGAACCGAGTTCGGCAGCCCAAGGTAGTCACTCAAAACGGTGGACCTTGTGGTAGTTACCGATATGCAGCGCCATCTATTGGAGAGTAGCCGCCAGAAAAAAGTTCGTTCAGTTGGGCTACCATTCCATAGATGGCGCTTCTTTGTAAAGTGTTATCACAGACCTCTCAAAATTTAACTAGTCAAAAAGATCGTATAGGGGCGGTTGGTCGGGGTTTGGGTTGTTTCTATTTCAACGCATCTTCAAAGATCAAGAAACTTAAATTTCCGTGAGGGGGGTTAAAAATCCCCAATTTTTTGATAAAAATATTAATTTGTTTGGATTAGTTTATTATATTCTAATATTACGTATTAGATTTGGCTTTGTTGAAAAACAAAGCGTCCTCCTCCTTGCATGCATTGGGGCTTACTGAACCGAGTTCGGCAGCCCAAGGTAGTCACTCAAAACGGTGGACCTTGTGGTAGTTACCTATATGCAGCGCCATCTATTGGAGAGTAGCCGCCACAAAAAAGTTCGTTCAGTTGGGCTACCATTCCATAGATGGCGCTTCTTTGTAAAGTGTTATCACAGACCTCACAAAATTTAACTAGTCAACAAGATCGTATAGGGGCGGTTGGTCGGGGTTTGGGTGGTTTCTATTTCAACGCATCTTCAAAGATCAAGAAACTTAAATTTCCGTGAGGGGGGTTAAAAATCCCCCATTTTTTTGATAAAAATATTAATTTGTTTGGAGTAGTTTGTTATATTCTAATATTACGTATTGATTTGGCTTTGTTGAAAAACAAAGCGTCCTCCTCCTTGCATGCATTGGGGCTTACTGAACCGAGTTCGGCAGCCCAAGGTAGTCACTCAAAACGGTGGACCTTGTGGTAGTTACCGATATGCAGCGCCATCTATTGGAGAGTAGCCGCCACAAAAAAGTTCGTTCAGTTGGGCTACCATTCCATAGATGGCGCTTCTTTGTAAAGTGTTATCACAGACCTCACAAAATATAACTAGTCAACAAGATCGTATAGGGGCGGTTGGTCGGGGTTTGGGTGGTTTCTATTTCAACGCATCTTCAAAGATCAAGAAACTTAAATTTCCGTGAGGGGGGTTAAAAATCCCCAATTTTTTGATAAAAATATTAATTTGTTTGGATTAGTTTATTATATTCTAATATTACGTATTAGATTTGGCTTTGTTGAAAAACAAAGCGTCCTCCTCCTTGCATGCATTGGGGCTTACTGAACCGAGTTCGGCAGCCCAAGGTAGTCACTCAAAACGGTGGACCTTGTGGTAGTTACCGATATGCAGCGCCATCTATTGGAGAGTAGCCGCCACCAAAAAGTTCGTTCAGTTGGGCTACCATTCCATAGATGGCGCTTATATTATATTCTAATATTACGTATTAGATTTGGCTTTGTTGAAAAACAAAGCGTCCTCCTCCTTGCATGCATTGAGGTGTACTGAACTTATTTCGGCAGCCCAAGGTAGTCATTAAGAATGGTGGACTTTGTGGTGGCTACCGATGTGCAGCGCCATCTACTGGAGAGTAGCCAAATAAAAAATATTCATTCGTATACCTTTCTCAAACGATTTTTAGGTAATTCTGTAACATAAAACTCTTGAAATACGATACTTAAAAAATCCTACTAAGTTCAAAGCTATAAGAAGGTAGCGGAACTAAGATACAACTATTGAGGTGACGTCACGAATACAGATTTCTGCCCATCTCGAACGTTATCGTTGAGTAAAAATTCGTTCATAGAAGTAGCCACACTGTGACAGCATCAAATGCAAACTGCCAATCAGCGGGCTGCTCTCATTCCCGAATTTGTTACTGCTACAAGTTCTTCAGCAGCCTTCGATACCTGTAAATAAAATGTTATCCTTATATTTACATCTATCGAATGATTATACATCCTAGGAGTATTGGGCAGTCAACTGGTTCACATATCGTCAGCACACTGCAAAAACAAGACTCCATTATTCTATTCTTTTTGAGTGGAATACACTTTCAAACACCTGTTCCGGATAAAACTGTTCATTTTCATATATATTCTATTTGTGTTTTTGAATAACATTTTTACCACATTAAAACCCGCATTTTACGACTTGATTAATCGACTGATGTCAAACATGTAAATTCCAATAACAAAAACTTATTTTTGGGAGTTACCTGGATTTCTTGAGAGCCTTATACCGGGTTTTCCAACAGAGACTTGGCAACTTTGAACTTTTACTGTGAACGCACCTTCAAATCAATTACCGAACTGTCCATGTCAAAACATTCAGTAAAGAAAACATTTTCATTATGGTGAAGTCAAAAATTGGGCATCGCTCAGACCACACTATGGCGAATTTTGCGAAGAGATCTTGACCTGCACCGTTATAAGATCAAGTTAACTCAAGAACTAAATCCGTTAGAACATATGAACCGACGTACGTTCTAGAAATGTTACAATAAAATGACCAATTTCATCAAAAATGAACTTCAGTGATGAGGCGCATTTTTATCTAAACGGCTTCGTCAACAAACAGAATATGCGTTATTGGTCAGGTGAAAACCCTCCTGTGCTTCAATAAACACCACTTCATCCACAAAAAATGAGTGTGTATGGTGTGGTTTGCATGCCGGTGTTTTCATTGGGCCGTTTTTTTTTTCGTTGATGAAAATGACCGTCAATTAGAGTGCTGTCATCTGTAAAGCTGTGGAATGGATTGACCGTACTGGGAAGGAGGTCGTTGATATACAGGGTGACTTTGAAGTTGAGTCATTAATTTTCAGATAATGATTGTAGAAGGAAGATAAACCAAAATCAGTGTGTAAAAATTAAAAAAAAAATTAAAAAAAAAATGTTACCTTGTTTTATAAAGTATCCTCCCGGCAAGTATTTCAGTGCGGACCTGTATTTGATCGTGCGGTCTTGGAGCACCGGCATGCCCTCCCCTGTGAGGTCTTAAGTCACCTGATTCACGAGCTCTTTGTACTACATTAACAAAGGCACGAGGGGTTGGTTGCACTCGATTGGGAAACCGATCCGCATAAATCCGTAAATAAGAATCATGTCCACAAGTTCACCATTTTCGTAAACATGTGCCATTTCTTATTTCGTTTGACCCATGCAACAAATACCACTATTCACTCACGCGTTACCGACTGACACATTGACGGAATACAACTAAAAACATCGTGATAAGCGTTTCAAATTCTTTCGCTTTTTTGTTTCCGATGCGATGAACCGATAAGACGGATTATATCCGTTGTTGCCAAACACGAGCACATAATATTATTATTGAGACAGGGCGGTACTCAAACTTCTAAAGGGCTATAACTTTGTTACTTTAATTTTACCAGAAAAATGTTAAAGGAAAAAACATTTCTTTTGATCAGATCTACTCACTGTTAAAATAAATGACTCAACTTCGAAGTCACCCTGTATAGATGGAACATAACTCGTCAAAATATTTAGGATGATTCGCTTCAAGTATTTTAAAAATGAGAAGCATTCTCAAATATGCCTACTAGGTATTAATAGCCACCACAATTAATTTAAGATAAATAAAATTGGTATGACTATTATATCTTAGATTTTGAAGTTTTTGTAACTGCGATATTCTGTTTTGATTCGATAAAAAGATAGTAAACTGCAATAGTCAATATGAGACTAAATCTTGTTAAATGCAGTGACTTCAACATAGAAACACAAACATTTTGATAGAGTGCAAAAGAATATTATTTTATACTTTCTTTATTATACTCGTACATGTATTTACATCGTCAACGAATTGTCAACTATAAATCCAAAATATTTGAATTCCGAAACTCTATATCATCATCAACGACCCGAATATGTATTAAATTGTATTATATTTTAAGGCAATAGGCATTAATTTTATTTTCGCAGTGTTAAGTAAATAAGTAATAAATATTACTACTCAAGTAGCCCTCAATGATTTTTGATGATTTGTTAATTTTGTTAACTGCATTGTATCATGGATATGTTATTATAAATACAAGTCGCTTGGAGATATTATAGGGGTATATTACAACAACAATTTTCCTACCAAATCATTGAAACAAAAATTTTTAGTTCTTCCAAACTGTTGCTTGAGGTTTTGTTTTAATGATATAAGCAGACAAAATCACGTCACCGACTTTTATTCAAGGGTAATGTTTTTAAGTTTAACTATTATCTGAAAACTACCCTTGTCACAGTAATAAACACTTCTCGGAACATTTTTCAACTAAATAGCATTCAGATAACACGTCTTTGTCACTGGCAACTACGCTAGGCGCGAATAATCTTCATCGTTCATGTGCCACGTTTCCTTAGCAGTGTTAGCGCCTTAAGTTGGAGGCACTTAATAATCGTGAACGTAATCGCCTTTATGAACGACCCGACTCTTACTTAGCGACAGACCGCACCGAACTTCACGCTACGCCATTCGGCGTTTTGTGACAGCAGTCAGGACGGTCGCCACATCCACCTTCATAACGGAGTAAAAATAATCCGGTTAAGATAGCCCAAATATATGGGCAAGCTTACAATAATTCGCATGAAGCTGCAAATTGGTGTACATGTCCGAAAGCTATTATAAGTGAAATGTGGAAAGTTCTCAGCGAATCCGTATGACCAGAACTGGCAAATTCAGGTTTTTTGAATCGGAAAGCTTAGTCAGAACATTGGTCAGACAAAAATTGTAGAGTATACAATTATCCATAATGAATGGAATTACAGTTTTTTCTCAAATATCGTTTCTGTGATGTAGCATTTCAAAAACTTGAAAAAGATGCGTTCTCTATAGTATGATCGAGTACGCCGCATATAAATCACTTACATAACCACAACAAAATCGTGAAAAGAATTGTACGTTATTCAGATCAGCATAAATGTACCAGTTTCTAAACATTTTCTGTCAATTTGGCAACATTGCCTCGGTACATGACAGAGCCACCTATGAGCGAATCGCCAAACCAAGAGCGCTTTATTGGGAGATGCGGGACCATCTATGAGGGAACTGCCAAACCAAGGGCTGTTTTGTCGTAAATCAGTGCACTAAATAAGAACTAGACGTGTTGGTTTTGACATTATACGGTACCTGAAGGAAACAAATGTAAGTATTTAGCTCTCGAATATCTACTGTCTTTTTTAATGTTACTTACCTTCTCTCCGCAGTAATTTATTGTGCCTCTTCTAAAAATGCCATGATAGACCCTCTGCAGATAAGATTTTGTGTCCCCCGTATTTTTTTTCTTACATCGTCAGATACTAGATTTAATCATTACTTCAAACGTTGCATCTCATTATATCATTAACATGGATGACATTTCCGATCATTCTTTAGTTGAATGTAATACGATGTTCGTTGCTGATAGGTTCGTTCCTATTTTTAGAACATACCGGGACTGGTCTAAATTTGATTACGATGATTTTTTTAATGACCTACTGCAGATAAACTGGCAAGCAATTTATCACATGCAAAATATTGATGACATTATTTCATTTTGGGATATTAATATCTCTAACGCCTTTGGTTGGCATGCTCCGTATAAAACTGCTAGAATCACTAAGAGACCAGCCCCCTGGTGGACAGACAACAAAACCCAGCTACCAGTTTACCTCTATCCCAAACTTGTTAAGAGACCCGACCTTAATGATAGGGAAACTCGTTCTTGTAATCTCTATGATGTTCCGTTACATAGTACTGATCAGTTTAAAAAGTGATTTACTTATGTTGCATCTACAATATACAGTTCATTGCCAGATACAGTAAAAAATTCGATCTCACTTAGCAGCTTCCGAAATAGAGTCAACTCCTATGTGAAAAGTGCACAATAGTTTCATTTTGGTCGTATTAATTACACCCTTCATTTTTCTCTAATTGTTAGTTTAGTATTATTCCGGGGGTTGCATGGAAGAGCAACTATGTTGAATGCCGCCTCCCTCATCAAATGAGTTTTTTTTCCTTGTTATTCTTTTAATTAAAAAATAAAGACATATTATTATTACTTTTCTATTTGGTACGCTAGTTTAATGAATTGCTACCCTGTATTAATAGTGACTCGCTGCATGGACATCATTATGCCCTAATTCCAAAAAAAAAACAAACCTTCCCCTTTCAGTCTGCTGCTGTTGCTTCTGCTATTACCTTTATTTGTATAACAATGTACGAAGTAATCTGCAAACAGCTTGAAATCTCGTTTTATTATACTGCGACAAATCATGACTGCACTACTTGCCGACAATGTAACGTTCATCAGAACCCTTCCTGAATTAATTTTGCCATGGCACTTGATTGTCACCTAAGGCAAATCATCGCGCATTCGAGCATTAAACGTTTAGAGGGAGGCTGGAGAGATAACTTATCTAATAAAATCACGCGCACACACACGGCTGCTGACGAGATTGCCTGACTAGATGAATTTTTGATGGAGTAGTGAATCTGATGGAAGCAAATTTAACTAAACAGTGTTAACATTAAGCAATCTAGAATCCAGACGCTCACTGCAGTGAGTCATGTGGCATGTTTGAGGTTACGAAAGATTTCAATTTCGAAAACTAAACTACGCTATAAACTGATCCCGTTTTAACTGCTTTGCATAACTTTTTAGAAATAAGAACTATACACAAAAGTTGTAGGGTCTATATAAATATTTTCAGGCAATGTACAAGAGTCTCAGAAAAGAGCTATCAAATACAGTTGTGTTTTTTAAATGTATTTTTAGTGAAAATGATAGTCGCTCTGTTTTGATTCTAAATATACAGGGTGTAAACGTTATGGTAGTCATTATTGAACTGGGTAATAGGGGGGGGGGTCAGAACAAGTCAAAAAGTTCATATGACCGATGGTTCAAAAGTCAATAGATTTTTGTCTAAATGGCTTTATAGTTTACAACTTTAAGTGCTTTATATCGGCCACAACCACCACAATGTTACTAATTTTTATAATCTAATCTCAAACGTTTTTAAATTGGGTAATTAACAAATAAGTGGCATTAAGTCTTTCTTAAGTTAAGCCAAAATTTGAAGTCTGGGCAGAAGTCCGTCATGCTGACCATAAGAACAAATAAAGATGATGACTGAGGACAAGACAACAATTTCATTTTTAAGATTTAGTTATGCCTCCTTGTAGACAGGAAAAAGTGTCAACGTTAATGTTAAATTTATTTTGAAATTTTCACCTTTTGGCCTCATAAACATAGTTACCTGAATGCGCAACGAACATTTGACATTTGGACGTTTTCCGATGTAATATGATTCTTTAGCTACATATGTTCAAGTAAATCTATAATAATAATCAATTTAATGGATAGATATCAATTTTGGTTAATAACTGCATTGTTGTCAGCACGCCTCTGGAACATGTAGTAATTCCCCCCGTTGATGGTACCGCAGTTTCTATCCCGTTCGGTTTTAGTATAACGAAACGCGCTAATTTACCTGCACGTCATACAGATTATAAAGTATGACGTAAGCACAGTAATGGTGGCAGTAGTAGTTCCACAGTTGCTAGCCAGATATCCAGAGGAGATTGTGTTGGGCTGCCTTCCTTCCCATTGCTGATTTACCGGTTGCTGGTTAGTGAATTAATTCAGATAATGAAAGACGAATGGATTCCGGAATTAGTTAATATTTGGTGGAAATGGGATGACGGTAATGATCACAGTGGCGTACGTGTTGTCGATAGAATGGTGGCTTGGGTTATATTTAACGTTATCTACGTTTTAAGAGGAATCGCAGGGGTATTACCTATCTCGAAAAGCGACGTCGTCGTTTTTTTATATTGTATATGTTTTTGTGACATTATACAGGGTGTCCGCATAGTTGGGGTTTTCCTTTACACGACGTGTAGATATTGAAAACATAAGCAATTTTTCTTAGTACCATATACACCAATGTCTTAAGGGAACCGAGATAAAGGGCTCTGCAACCTCAAACATATCTGAATACCGTCCTGTAGCCGTGACATCAGGTCAGTATGCAACCGTCAACCGACGGTTACGGTCACGCGTGTAGAGGTAATCGCGTAAATGAGAATCCCTCAACAAGCACTAGAGACGTGGCTAGAGAAGTGCAAGTATCAAAAACTAAAGTGTGGCAAACGCTGCGTGAAGAGGGACTGTATCCGTTTCACGTCCAACGTGTACAAGCCCTTCAACCTGACGATTTTCCAGCAAGAGTGCGGTTTTGGAAGTGGTTGTTGCACCAACATGACAATAATCCGGACTTTTTGAAGTGCATATTGGTGACAGACGAATCTACGTTCACGCGTAATGGGGTGAATAACTTTCGCAACACTCATGTTTGGTCAGTAGAAAATCCGCACGCTGTCCGTCGGGCACATTTTCAACAAACATTTTCTATGAATGTTTTTGCTGGCATGGTGAACGGTATGCTCATTGGATCATTTATTCTCCCAAATCGATTGGACGGGATGCAATACCTAGACCTTTTACGCAACATTTTGCCTTCCTTGTTAGAAGATGTGCGATTAAGTGTAAGACAATCAATGTGGTTTCTGCGTCTGGTCGGTAGCGCATCAGCTAATTTCATTTTCTGTTGGAGCGGTATGATTTCGGGCAGAGACGTACTTAGCCCTTCTCGTCAACTGGAGAGTGAGTACTTTTTCCTTTATTTTTTCTTTCTTGGAATTATATTAAGTCGATTTTTAGAGCATCATGAGTAGATAGAGTTCACCAAGAAAATATAAGCTGAAAATAAATATGAATGTATGAGTATATCTAAAGGCCCACAAAACATAGAAATCCGATTAGAACAACGAATAACACAGTTTGAATATTTAGGAATAATGGTAACAGAGGATGGAAATGTTGAGGCAGAAATAGAAGATAGAATAAAAGCACTACAAGATTATACTTCAAACTAAATTAACACCCATTTAACAAAAAAGAAATATCTACAAAAACAAAAATTAGAATGTTCAACTCATATATATCCCTACCCTAACATATGGTTCAGAGCTATGGATATTGAATAGACAGAGAGAGAAAATACAAGCGAGTGAAACGACACTATTAAGAAGGATTGTACAAAGTCAGAAATGCAGAAATAAGAAGATTAGATGTCATATCAGTAGAAAAAAAAAGTACAAGTTAATGCGCTAAGGTGGTTTGGACACATGATTAGATTGCCAAACACACAATTGGCTAAAAGGGTCTGGATAATGGGAACATTCAAGAAAAAGACGAAAGGAAGTTCAAGAAGGAAGTGGAATGATGAAATACAGTTCTACTCAAGACATTTGGACTGGAAAGCAGCAGGACTAGCTAAAGACAGAAGAAAATGGAGAAAGAAAATAAGAGAAGATATCAACCTCTACACTGGCTAGATCCGGTAGACGAGGAATGGATTAAGTAAGTCAGTACGTAACCGATCTTGATCATCCAAAACCTCAGAAATTTCTTGCATTATAGGAGCCAAGTTTGTAACTGTTGACCTCCCTTATGTGTTGTCCTCTCATCGCTGTGGTCTCCCACAACTGGTGAACTGTACACGATACCGTTGTAAAAAAAACTGTTGACGCGAAATCCATTCACGTTCCACTGCAAAATAAGTTTACAAAAAGCGGTAGTAATTTTATTACAACACGGGCAATTTGTTATAGCACGCCGCAGAGTTTTGTCTCCCGTATAACGACGTCATTTTGTGAAACAATAGCCTAACGATCGTTTGTTCGTCGATGAAACAAAAAAAGGGGATACCGCATAGCTGTGCGGCAAGGGATGTAAAGGTAACAAACTTTTGCTTCCTAAATCTAGGGACATGATGATCGAGAACATTGTAGAATTCGTGGCTCTGACGTCTTGTAACAAGCAGTGTTAGGTTAAATGAAGTACCGGTTAATAATTATGATAAATCGTCTTTATTTAGAAGTAGAATACTCTGTATTTTAGAGCACAATAAATACATTATAGATTGATTAATTTTTTGATTCGTGTGGTTAAATGGAAGAGTAGCCATCAAGCTCAACTTCGCCGTGATGTGGAAGGTTACCAATAAAGTCACTATATTGTTTTTTTATTGATTTACTTCGATCTCTGCAACACAAAAGTGCTGGTCACATCTAGGAAACTGAAATGTGGCACATGCCGCAATCGGAAAGCTTCTTTTGCAAAATGCTTTAGACTACGTCAGACAAGCTAACTCATGTCGTGACGTATGTTGATAACCTTTCTTATAATAGAAACGTACCTTAAGACATATTTCTAGAGCTAATAAATAGATCTGTAATTACTTAACCGCTCAACGGTGGATAAACGATGACTAAGTTAAAGGGCCAAACACTTAGTTGTTCCTTTAGTAAAGGCCTCCTTGTCTTATTTGCCTTGACAGCCTTGAGACTTGGGCGTGATAGAAGGATTGCTAAATATCTTCCGCAAAGAATTTGATTTGAAGCCTCCTTATTGCGTGCCATAATCGGTAACCTCCTAGCTATCTTAATAATTCCTTCAATAGAGGGACCTCTGATCTTGGTTGTATAGAACACACATCCAGTATCCTGCGCATATCCATGATGATTACAATCAGAAGTATAGTAATATTGAGGTATTATATTCGAAAAGACCACCTTTCTCAGCTATGTAACAACTCTACTGCCATAACAGTAACAAGGCAAATGTAATATTTTTAGTCATAGCAACGATATCAGGTAGAATACGAGTAGGTACATTCGATTATATTGATCATACAGTGCTTTTCAAAAAGGTTCTAACCCGTTTCAATCTAGCGAGCTTTTTTTAGATAGAACTGGGGGTTTTGTTATACGAGGGATGTCTTTTAAGTTTTGCATATAGAAAAATAGTAGGCCGCGCGGATCGAACGTCAGTACTGAATCTTAACCTCACTCTTTAGTAAACTTAAATTCAAAGTTTCACAACAATACGTGCAGTGTTCTCACTACAGTGAATTGTTAAGTGTCACCAAGTCATTAGAAAAATGGAACTCAACCGAGAACTTCTTCGCGCCATAATTTATTACAACTTTCAGGGACAATTATAGCAACAAGAATGCCTTGCTGAGTTACTGTCTGTTCTCGGCAACGAAGCGCCATATCAGTCGACAATTTCCCGTTGGTATGGAGAATTCAAACGTGAACGGGTGAGTCTTAGCGATGATCCCAGGGTGGGTGCACCAAAAACGGCAGTCATCCAGGAAAACGTCGATGCTGTGCGTAAACTCATCATTGAAGATAGACATGTCACATATCGCGAGATTGAGACGTCCTTGAAGATCTCAAAGACCTCAATTCAAAAAATTTTACATGAAGAATTAGGAGTAAGAAAATTAGTTTCTCGTTGAATACCCCACCTGTTGACTGAAGAGCAGAAAGCAGCCAGTGTTAATTGGTGTCAAAAAACGCTTGACTGTTTCAATTCCGGAAACACAAAAAATGTGTACAGCATTTTTAGTGGTGATGAATTGTGGATTTACTGATATGAACCAGAAAATAAATGACAGTCGGCTGTTTGGGTGTTCCAAGGTGAAAAAAAGCCAACAAAAGTCATCCGTTCTCGAAGTGTTTCGAAAAAGATGGTCGCGACATTTGTGTCAAAAGCGGGTCATATTGCAACAATTCCTCTTAATGAGCAAAGAACTGTTACTGCGGATTGGTATACCACCATTTGTTTACCAAAAGTCATCACCGAGATTCGAATAGTCAACCCCGAAAGAAGAATCATCCTCCACCAAGACAATGCAAGCTCGCACAGCGCCCAAAAAACAAGGCAGTATTTAACGGAAGCAAACGTGGAATTATTGGACCATCCTCCATATAGTCTCGATCTAAGTCCTAACGATTTCTTTACTTTCCCGAAAATTAAAAACAGACTGCGTGGTCAAAGGTTCCAGTCACCAGAAGCAGCAGTTGACGCATTCAAAAATGCCGTTTTGGATCTGCCAGCAAACGAGTGGAATAAGTGCTTCGAAAATTGGTTCGAGCGCATGCAGTGGAGAATACTTCGAAAAAAATAAAGTCATTTAAAACTACCTACCGTGTTGTTTAATTTCCAAATGCAAAACTTAAAAGACATCCCCCGTTCCTCTTTTTGAAGCTCCTCATCAGCAACTTTTAACCCTGGGATAATACATTTACTATCTTTGAAAATAACGGACTGAATCGCTTACAACTCAAAAACCAATCATCAATTATTGAGAGTGTTTTTATTCTTTTGGTCTATCTGAAAAAAAAACATTTGATTTGAAAAACAATGATATATTATTGACAGTTTTTAAAGTGAAGTGGGGATGATATGTTTTGATGACTGGTTGTTGAGTTATAAGCGATACAATGAACATTTTTTAAGGTATTGATGTTATATTCCAGGGTTATAAAGCGCGCACAAGCTACTTCAAAATGAGGTACAACATGACCCCCATTCCAGCCGCCATCTTGGTATGCTCAACTACCGCATATACGCTAAAATGTACTCGTAGTTAACTCATGCTAAATAATAAGTTGCAGGTCTTTTTGTGGAAACAAAATAAATAGAACACCTAACAAAACTATATGAGGCTCGTACATCTATATCCGACATTCTAGGTTTAACCAGTATTTTTTCTACCATTCATCGACTAGTCCTCCTAGGGATAGTATCCATAATGGACGTACGAAGTTGATCAAAAAGCATACAGAATTGATGGGTGTTCCGTTTTCTCCATCATAGAGCTTGTTACTCAGATATTTCTAATCGAGTTCGAATAAAACGGAAGATTCATCATAAATAAGGATACATGACTTCAAACAGGCGCTAAATAACTCGTATCAAATAAACGCTCCCCAAGGATACGAACCAGATAAACGCCCATGAAAAGAGAGCGTCACCACAACTCGACTAAACTACCGCGTTTGAAAAATCGTTTTATTACCCCCCGTTTCTCGCCACCTTGCTTCCCTGTATGTCGCCCATTTTTCATTTATGAAAGGAAATATTTTCCTTTTAAAAAATAACGAGGCCTGATATGGCCGGCGGATATGGCAATCGACGCCGGAGGCCCCTTTATTGTTTTCTATCGTGACTTCGTTCCATTTTTCTCTGAATAGCTTTCCATTTCGAGCAATACGCGAATTATTTTATAATATTATACCGATTGTTCCATTTTACTTTTGCTTTAAGTCCATTTCCATCTGGTTGTTATTTAGAAAATCGCAATATCACAGTTGCATTACAGAAGCCGCCTTAAGCGCCATCTATGGTGATATAGCACAACCGACATTCAAAGTATTAGATGACAACTTGTCATTGAAACATCACCAGCTTATTGAATATTAAGAAATTACTTATAATTCAGCCAAAATTTAAAGAAATGTTTGATTTTTTGAATAAAATTCATATTGTTGATTTTTTAGTCATGTTTATTTTATTCAATTGATATGATATTTTAGTGATTCAACGTCACCTACCGTGTGTTTTTTTCCTATAAACCTCTTGCAGATAGCCATTAAGCACCTACTTGATGACAGGCTCTACCAAAAAGTTCATAGATATTGCTCGTTTCCAAACTTTCATTCATTTACTTGCCGTTCATCAGAACCATTATGGCACCTTAGATTGATATTCCCACAAAACCATTCGTGTTTTTTTGATATCCATACATCCATAAAGTTGAATATTTTTTGTCCACATTATATTCACAGCGGTTAACAAATACCCAAATATATGTCTTAAAGCTACCAGCAAACCTAAAACCTGCAAAAAAACTACAAATTTGCCATAGTTTTCTTTTTTCACGAGTACACATTCTACGTTATATAATTAGACATTACTTGAATAACAGCTGATTATTGCATTTCAAAACTCCCCGAGTGACACATGTGTGGGATCTGTCAGCCCGTCTTCCCAGTCACAAAGCATATACTCTGAAGAAGGTTTAATTCCATTCTATTCAATGACAACACGGTGACTTGTGTGGTTGTCAGCGGCCACTTTTTGAGGGTGCGACATTGTTGTCAGGTTGTGCATTAATATCCTGTTTCACCCCCAGTGGAGTAAGCTCCGCCAACTGTTGAAATATACTCTACCATGCTTTATCAGACTATTCGTGGAATTTTTCTCAAAATCGTTGTACAACACTTGAAAAAATGCAAATGGAAAATATAAATTATTTCCAAATAGCTCCGTCGGTATCTCGGGTTATACATCTTGACAGTAGGGATGTTCGATATGATCCTATATTTAGAAGTATCAATACATTTCACGAGTATCGTCATCTTTCGATCCGGACTATGTCAGAAAGAGTGACTAACTTCAGATTACTTTTCTTTTTTGTTTCCTTCCGCTGGATATCGATAATTTTATTCCAATATTTTAGAGTATTAATACTTCCTAAAACAATAAGAATCTATATATAACGATACTTTTCGTTGATCTAAACGTCCCTAATCTTGACAGCTTGTCGTTTTTGTCAACTAAGCTGCAGGGTGCGGTGTTGCCTTTACTATCTTAAATTTTACTAAAATCTTATGACAAATAAAAGCTTCATATGAAATATTGACGAGTATGAACGGATATGCATAGAATTTAGAATATAAATTCATATTGCAAATTTCCGATTGTCTATGCATGGACTTGAACCGGATTTTTCGGTATTTTTACCGAAAAGAGATTATAATAATAATTTAAATATTTCTATACTTGTCGAAAAAGAGTTGAAACCAAAAATACAGCTAATAGTTAATTTTATGTAGCCTTCATAGTTGTATGCCCCATATCAATCATATATATGCATACAAACTCAGGGCAGTCGGGCACATGAAAGTGGTAGATTTGGGTTGCCTATGATTACGATCGCACATCCTCATCCATTACCCCGCTTGCCCTGACTTGATTTTTGTGCATACAAAAGGTACCGTCATTACATCATCACCGGTCAAGCAATAAAGAAACCGAAACCTGCCTGTTTCCAAAATAAATATTTAATTAAAATGAGAGGTGAGTTCATGAGTTCAAGGGTAAAACAGAAAAAATATATACAATCCCATAAGCAAGAATCGAAAAATGAGTTTCCAGAATGGTTGCAAAGTACTTTGAAAGAGCGACCAGTATGCACATTGTAGAAGTTGTAATATAATAACAGATGTTTTTGATGACTCAAAGGTCCTTGATCTACCACTGATCTTGGGACGGCATTTTCCTTATACCGAATTCTAGGACACTATTTACCGATTCCGTTTTTTTCCGGTTCGGCAACACTGCAGATGTGCAGTTCACTTTAGTTAAAAGCAATTGATATCGCAGACGTGTTATAATAATATAAATAAGAAAATAAAACAATGTTTGGAGATATGTTTTCATAAAGAGGTACGTATTTTTGATTCTGAGTTATAATATCTAGATGATGAATAATAGGTGGATGCGGATACTTCTACAAATAACGATGTTTTAGGACCCAGAAATGAAGAATGTGCTGTTTGTTTACATTTGGTGTGGACTTATAGATCATACATGGGCGGTAAATTGTTGTTGATGTTACAAAATATGATGAACCAGTTGGAATACGTTTTATATACTTTTTTTTTGCAAAATAACAGAAATCAGGTACGGATTTTGTATAACACCCTGTACGTGATATATATAGACAAAACTAGATTGCCATGCATAAACAGTCGTCAAAAACAGTGAAAACATCCTACCAAATATAATAGCTAGAAAATCGACCTATTATTTCTATCATTTTGATTGATCCATTTACATAACTGACCGTCTTTTGTGAAACTGGAAATTCTAAGAAAGTTATCCTAATTCTTAAGCACAAAGACATAATATTGCATCTATAATGTACCCTTATTTATAAGGTAACCATTTTTTCACGACTTTATTCAACATTTCAGTAGAAATCACTGATATTTCGATTAGCTATTTTCCCATTGGTCCAAGGGACCGTCAGATATTAATGTTGGTGAAATTGGGCCGGAGTATACTTTTGCAGTAATGTGTGAAAACTGGTCGATCTTTCTCCTAACCTGAACAAACGTACACCTAGAAAATCGTTTTCATAAATTCATTATTACTCGGTGTACTCGATGCCACTTAGTATATCATCATTAAAAACGGAATTTGAACCCATTCCTTCCAATGACGCATGTTGTTATTCTTACAAAAATATAATTCCACTTATGGATAGCAATATCATACACGTATTGATGACAAAATTCACTCCGACGTCCTATTATACGACAACCGACATCCTCTACTACGTTAGCCCTGTCGAAACTGCTGTTATGTATTGTCGTCTAGGGAACACAGAGTTCGTAACCTTTACCGTCACCGAAAAGTTTTGCGCAACCGCTTCGTAACTTCATTATCGATAGTTTGGCGTAATAGGCCGGCAGTGCTTTCATAGTTGTGTACAGAAAAGCAATATGTGTGTGGAACGTGCTAAATTTAGGCACTATATCATAACTAGTGGTATAGATATGATATACATTGGTTGTACAAATTTTCCGCATACCATAGACAAACAGAATGTCGGGAAGTCCTGGCGATACAAAATTTTGGTGGACTGACATTTGCCATCGCAGTTAGTTGCTAGATTGGTTAGCAGCGCTTGTGTTAAAGCATGAGCTCTTGTGCGAAACCTGGTAGAAAAAAAGTTCTAGCATAAGAGGTATTACTGCAATGATCCATCAGGATTTAACGGTTCAATTAAGAAATCAGTAAACGCTTACCTTGTCTATAGTTGTCACCTGTTTAAACACAATAATTTAAGATCTGTAGACTTATCTAGGATCTGTTAAACTTTTATTTCATTGCGACTTGTTTCTCCTTGCCCAGACCTGAATTCAAGCGCAAACAAAAGAAACGTGCTAAATATTTACAGTTATGGTGCATGCTATCAGGAATCACTCTTCTTGCTTAATTTCCTCTGTCGAAGATTTCATCATGAATGAAAAGTTTGAGCAAAGGGCGAATATTCTGCGTAAAAACTGAAAATTGACGTTCAAAAAACATTAAATATGCTTCGACAAGTGATCTGATAAGTCGTTCCGTTAAATGACTTTACCGATCTCAACAGGGAAAAAATCCAAACTTTTCATTTATTTCATGTTATCCATATCCAATCGCGGAGAAACATTATACAAGTGATGAAAAAGCAATAGACAGACATTCAAAGAAAGGGACCATCAGTGCAGTAGTAGCAAACACAAATTAAGATATTCCTGGATGTCAGTTCCGCTCCTAAAATACAAGATGCATACTAAAAGGTACTGAAAAGCTAATTCAGGTTTACGTCTCTAAACAGTTTTTGAATTAGACAATATTCCTCTATTATATACAGGGTGGCGCATCGAAAACGAAACAGACGCATTTACTGGCAGCTCAGTTTTTTTTTGAAAAACGCTCAGACCCGTCGATTTTGTTTAACGAGGGGGACACAAGTTTGGCAAAAAATCACGTTAACACGTGCAACCCCCTGGGCGGGGGTGACACCAACCCTAAAATCTTAAATGGAAGAGTGATACCTTATTTTGAATGTCTTTCAATTCCCTTTATAATGATGTAAAATATATGAGCTTCAGTTCAGTAGTTTTGAAAATTTTTTGATTTAAAGCTTAAAGTAGACTTTAATAGGTACACCAGATTAATTTGTAATACTATCAGAAGAAATTTGACTAAAAGAATTTACTTAATACGTAAATGCTTTTCTTCACTACGCCCATGGTTTGTTTATCATTTTGTTGTTGAAAATAGCTATTGGAGCGTTTTTTTTTGTGGCAAAAAAGTTATTTCTTGAAGAAAGATAAGGAAATATCTCATACTTATTTTATATAGGAATTTAGTACATAGTTTGCGATTGATTTGACCAAACTTTGTTGCTAAAATAACTTTATTTTATAAATTAACCATGGTATATTCCACAGCAGAAAGAGTTGAAATTATCGAAATATTCTTCGGAAATAATCATTGCGCTAATAGAACAGCAGAAATACTTAATTAGCGACATGAGAACAATAACGTGCATCGAAAATACGTTCTAGAACTTGTAGCTAAATTTCGAGAAACTGCGTCAGTCGCCAATAAAAAACGCAACATTGAAAATCCCATAAGGAACGAAGCAATAGAAGTGGTGGTTTTAGGGCAAGTTTGTGTAGATCCTACGTTAAGTACCCGCAAATTGGAGACTGTGTGTGGTGTTAGTCGACGTACTGTCCAACGGATTCTAAAGGCCTAAAATACAAGATGCACGCTAAAAGGTACTGAAAAGCCAATTAAGGGTTACGTCACTAAAGACTCTTCGAATATGACAATATTCCTCTTTTATACATATGTTCACTCATATCGAAGTCAAAGACTTCGTTAAAACATTGCGACATTCTATAAAAAGGTGATGCTAGCCTATTATTTGTTAAATCTTTTGGTAGATAAAACATAGTGTAGTTCGTACGGTTCAACCTAGGCACAGTAAAGCCTAAGTTGGACAAAATTTCACCACAGTGCATCTGATTGCTTAGCAAGTTGGGCACAAAGCGGCAGCTTAACAAAAATCTTCGGAGTTCGGCTTATCATGCCAAAGTGATCTAAAAGATCCTTCTTATACTCGTATATACGTAATACATGAAGGAGATCAGATAATACAACCATATTCCCAATCTAACTAAAGTGTTAATGATGAATCCAAGCATACGGGAAGCTGATTTAACTATATGATTCAAGTGTGTTGAAAATGACAGATCTGAAGGAATAGTAATGCATAGGTCTTTTGCCTTATCTACTCCGTCAAGTCTGTGATTGTTCGGTATACAGGGTGTCCGCAAAGTTGGGGTTTTCCTTTTCAGAAACAACTACCCTTGAAATAACAAAGGTAATGTGTATATAATAAAGGAAAAAGTACTCACTCTCCAGTTGACGAGAAGGGCTAAGTACGTCTCTGCCCGAAATCATACCGCTGCAACAGAAAATGAATCAGCTGAAGCGCTACCGAGCAGACGTAGAAACCACATTGATTGTCTTACACTTAATGGCACATCTTCTAACAACGAAGGCAAAATGTTGCGTGAAATGTCTAGGTATTGCATCCCGTCCAATCGATTTGGGAGAATAAATGGTCCAATGAGCATACCGTTCACCATGCCAGCCCAAACATTCACCGAAAATGTTTGTTGAAAATGACCAAACATGAGTGTTATGAAAGTTATTCACCCCATTACGCGTGAACGTAGATTCGTCTGTCACCAATATGCACTTCAAAAAGTCCGGATTATTGTCATGTTGATGCAACAACCACTCACGAACCCGCACTCTTGCTGGAAAATCGTCGGGTTGAAGGGCTTGTACACGTTGGACGTGAAACGGATACAGCCCCTCTTCACGCAGCGTTTGCCACACTTTAGTTTTTGATACTTGCACTTCTCTAGCCACGTCTCTAGTGCTTGTTATTTTTTGAAACGCAATCGATTATACGAGTTCGTTTACCTCTACACGCGTGACCGTAACCTTCGGTTGAAGGTTGGATACTAACCTGACACACTGACCTCGACCCAGTTCTGCCGTCGGGTTGACACCTTGTAACAGTCGGGGATATCGCGGCGGGTCGCGGCTACAGGACGGTATTCAGATATTTTTGATGTAGCAGAGCCCTTTATCTCGGTTCCCTTAAGACATTGGTTTATATGGTACTAAGAAAAATTGCTTATGTTTTCAAGATCTACACGTCGTGTAAAGGAAAACCCCAACTTTGCGGACACCCTGTATAGTCATATATTGTGATAGACTGTTTCCTAGTGATGGCGATTACACTTGTATCTTATAATGAAATCGCCAATTCAGTAAATCATGCTCACATGAAAGCACTAAATGAAATTCTTGTCAAACATAACTTCGCTCTCACCTTGTGCGATTATCAGCTGCTTTATATAGCAATCACATCCTCAAGCTGTCATCTGATTGTTGGTTACAGAGCTATTCCGGGAACAGTTTGGTACCCCCCTGAACAACAAATCTAAAAATTGTTTAAATAGCATGACGATTTCTGTTTCACAATAATGCTCACTGAGGAACGCACCAAAGTTCATTATAAAATGACATGTTCCAAACACATGTCCAATTAGCTCTACACAGAAAATCAACAAACTGTGCATCAAATCATGGGTGAGATACATTGTTATTTAATCTGTAAATAAATCCCTTTTTGCTCTTCCGCTACAACTGTTTACTGAATGGAAAATGGTTGAAAATATTATGGTCTGTATGCTCGGCTATTAATTTGACCTGTACATTCGTTCACAATTCGAGCCTCTACAATTTATTTTTCAAATAGCTGTACATCGCAGCCATGACAACTGTGTTAAAATCAGTACACCTAGAGTTGTTCTATAGCAGCGACTCTCAGACTCACAGTCAATTTTTTTAATGTTTGGAGTATCATTCGAATACAATTATCCAAATGTTGATCTATAAGTCGACTACGGTATTTGTCTTTAATCTTTCAAGGCAATACGACATAAAACTGAATATTTATCTTTACTTACTAAAGGCCAGATACATTTTGTATTTAAGACTTGTGATTTTAAAGCTAAATCATTTTGAAACGCAATCGCTTCCATTTCTGTAACAGTTGCAAACTGTAGGATATCAATTTCCATGAAGGGCGAAACTCCCATTCCGAATTGAAATGGTGTGTCTTCATCTTCTTACTACTGCTCATAATGTTTTTAATTGCAGGCCAACTCTAACCCAACCGCTGGCGCTGGACTTTGTGTCGTTCATTTTTAAATTGAGCGCACACTGTCGCCGCGCTTTGCATATTTATTTCGTTCCAAGTAATCGAGATCGTTCTCGCACAGATCGCTCACCGCAGTGTTGCCGCTGCTTGTGTTTATTATGAGAGATATTGGATTTTTTTGTACTGCAGCAGTCGCGTAGCCAGAAGCCTAAATACCTGGACCCCGCGACTGTTCAACTGTACAAGATCGTTGCGTCCCCAAGCAGGTCTCTTCTCAGATAGAAAGTCGCTGCTAGTCTTATTTTCTCCAACTCACCAGCAGAGATCGGCTTCTCACTCTGAATTCCTGCATGTTGAGTGCTGTCATCAGCAAAGCTGTGGATTGGATGGATAGTACAGGAAAGGAGGTCGTTTATACAGGGTGACTTCGAAGTTGAGTCATTTATTTTAACAGTGCGTAGACCTGATCAAAAGAAATGTTTTTTCCTTTATCATTTTTCTGGTACGATTAAATTAACAAAGTTATAGCCCTTTAGAAGTTTGAGTACCGCCCTGTCTCAATAATAATATTATGTGCTCGTGTTTGGCAACAACGGATATAATCCGCCTTATCGGTTCATCGCATCGGAAACAAAAAAGCGAAAGAATTTGAAACGTTTATCACGATGTCAGTCGGTAACGCGTGAGTGAATAGTGGTGTTTGTTGCGTGGCTCAAACGAAATAAAAAATGGCACATGTTTACGAAAATGCTGTACTTGTGGACATCCTTTGTTAATGTAGTACAAAGGGCTCGTTTTATTCAGTTGTATACAGTCAGTGTCAGTTGGTAACGCGTGAGTGAATAGTGCTGTCTGTTGCGTGGCTCAAACGAAATCAAAAAAGGCACATGTTTACGAAAATGCTGAACTTGTGGACATGATTCTTATTTACGCGGCATCACGGATTTATGCGGATCGGTTTCCCAATCGAGTGCAACCAACCCCTCGTGCCTTTGTTAATGTAGTACAAAGGGCTCGTGAATCAGGTGACTTAAGACCTCACAGGGGAGGGCATGCCGGTGCTCCAAGACCGCACGATCAAATACAGGTCCGCACTGAAATACTTGTCGGGAGGATACTTTATAAAACAAGGTAACATTTTTTTTTTTTATTTTTACACACATATTTTGGTTTATCTTCCTTCTACAATCATTATCTGAAAATTAATGACTCAACTTCAAAGTCACCCTGTATATAAGAGGGACGATATCGGAGCAAAGGCTGATCCCTGGGGAACACCCGCGTTGACGTTGTGGGATGAAGAAAACAACCTGTCAATTACATCGAATATCTTGCGGCCAGGGCTACCCATCTGCAAAGAGTGTCTGAGAACGGGCCAGAAGTTTTGTTTATGTGAAATATTACTTTTATAAGTCGTAATGCGTCTTTTAAGAAAACATACATTCTTTCTGGCTTGATCCTTGTTTCGTTATATCCATCTCCTCTCTAAACGCTTTTCTTGAAAAATGCACATCCCATATTTCTGTATGCCAAGTGTAATGATTGCAATATTAATAGCTCGTTTGAATACACATAGTCTTTTCATCACCCTGCTATATGTTGTTATTCAAGAAAGATAACGTTGTACCTGGGATTAGTTTAAAAAGTCGTACATTACGAACTGTCTCACGAACGGGCTTAAAATATGAAACGTGTTCTATTAAAATGCCGTATAAGTAGCACGGAAATGTGCATCCTAACAGCAAAAGGTCTCATACATATTTGAGACGGTAGTGTGGTTTTATACACAGTTTTATCTCCTCGCCGGGACCACACGTTGCTGCATCTTTTATTCATCTGACGAATCAACTTGTAAGCCAATAATAAAGTCTGTATATACGTATCCGCGATAGCGGTAGGGTATGGGAAATCATTATTTCCTCGAAATAAAGTTAGGCGTAAGCCGACAGCGGCGTGGTCATCCTATATTTCCTAGATATTTCTCTAGTGAGCTGTTTGAAACTACACGCCCACTGAGGAGGAACGAAACCAAACGAACCACTGCAGAATTTGACTTTTTATATGTCAAACATGACACATCGCTATATAAAATTGTAATATCAGTCTCATCAGTTAGCTTATTTCAAAAACGCAGTAGTGGATTTTTCTCAGATTGCGATAACGTTTTAATGTCCCTGAAGAATCATTTGGTCCAAATAAATACATTCGTGCGGTTGTTGTACATCGCACATTGCCATGGATGTTGTTTGATCGATAGCGATTGTTTGTTACCTGTTGTCACTTTAGTATGAATCTTTCTTTTCTCACACACATAAAAAGTTGCTGAACTTTACCTAGTTTTAAATGGCGACGAATAAAACAATAATTTGAAGTTGTTTACTATATGAGTACCAACTTGGTACAAAAGCTGCAGCGGCGACACGAAAAATATGTAACGCATTCGGAGATGATGCCGTTAGTGATCGAACAGCACAGAAGTGGTACAAAAAATTTTCTTCCGGAGAACTCAGTTTGCAGAAATGTTCAGAGAAAGTCCTGAAACTATTCGTTTGCATCTTCATCAACTAGGAAAGACGTGGAAGCTAAGCAAATGATAACAAATTAAGTCGTCTTACCATTTGTTCAGCAAACATTTCACGCAACGCTAGTGAACCATTTCTTAATTCTAAGCGTTCGTATCATTGGTTGCCGCCTACTGATTCGGTACTACTCACATCCAAGGGTTCCTTGCACCCAAACAAGGTTTTGTTGTGTGTTTTGTGGACAGCAACTGGAATTGTCCATTATGAGTTTTCGGAAAGGGGTCAAACCATCACTGCTAACTTGTATTGTGAGCAGCTTCAACGGGTACAAGCAGCACTCATCCAGAAACAGCCTTCTTTGATCAATTGGAGGAAAGTGATATTCTTGCAGGATAACGCCAAGCCTCATACCACAAAAGTGACCCGAGAAAAAATTTCTGAACTCGGCTGGAAAAGGTTACCGCACCCGCCATATTCTAATGTCATTTCGCCCAGTGTTTATCACCTTTTTTTGTCTCTTGACAACTGTATGAGGCACCAACAGTTCACAACTCAATATGGTGTAATAAATGCAGTCCGCCAATTTTTTGACTCCAAATCCAGGGAGTTCTACAGTACCGGCATACCAAAATTGGTTCCACGTTGGCAAAAGGTGATCAAAGGTGATGGTAATTATTTACTTCGACGAATAAATAGTGTCTTATTGTTTCTCAATAAAAATTTATATTTTTCTACTAAAAACCGCACGAACTTATTTGGTTACCGATACTTCACACAAGCCTTATGGGAAATGTCTTTTGACTGTTATTAAACAAATTTACGCCTGAGTACGTAGAATAAAGGTCTTCATGGTCCCAACGATTTACCATTCACGAGATACAGGGTATCCAAGATAAGCAGCAAATACCTTATTACATCGTTTCGTGGCTTCGATACACCATACGCAATAGTTATTTGTTCATTAACATTTTTATTATAATTATATCTGTCAGCATTGCAATTATTCAATCAAACGTATTGAGTGGGCACTGCTTGCCTCCGCATTTTACCAGTACATATTTCGATAGACCTAAAAACTTCTGCGTTTTGTCAATTTCTTTTTTATAATACCATGCACCTTGTCTAAAAATCAAGATAATATGTCAACCTCATATCTCGAACTCTTCAAAATATTTACCGAAATTGCGTAGGCATCTAAAAACAACTTACAAATAGTGGGATATGAAAATGTGGAAATGCACAGGGTTTGTCTTAACTGGATGTTTTCAGGAACAATTGTGCGTTTTTGAGAATTGCGTAAGAATAAATTGACTCGAACAATTCTTATAATGAGTAAAATAGGTTGCAACTGAAGACACATCACGTTACAGCAAGTTATGTAGTCTGTTTATTAAAGACGTCGAGATACCGGTTGCTATAGTTCCTTTTTACCCGACGATGTAGGATAATTCAGGCGTAAATGTTATATAGATTATCACAGAATCAGCAGTACAAACATAAGTGGAAGTAACTAAAACCTTTCAAGCGATTTTATCAAGCTTACAATTATGGTGAAAGAGCAATGTATTAAATCGCATATTGCACATTCACCAAAATTTAAACTCGAAAGCGAGGTTGCGTTCCACTTAACAATTCATCAAATAGAGACCACTCTTTAATTTATATACTGTAGTTTCTGCAGTATTTTCCATTCTGCCTTTCGGTCTAGCCCCATCGCTACGCTCGTGAAATTTCAGAAGAGAGCATTTGTAGCACGTAGCCCTGCGATGCGCAAGCTTGATTATAAGGCTGAAATATTCAGGGCATACGCCGAAAGTTGCGGATTTGCAGGTGCGATAATACCGTACATAATCCCTTTCGCCATATCCCAGCCATTTCACAATACCGAAAAGCCGGAATCCCTTCCTGTTTATACAGGATGTTTAACTTGCACCATTTCAGTAATTATGATAGTTGGTGAATGGGCATTGCCAGATGAAGCGTGTAACAACTTAATACAGAGTTAATTCTTAGTCCAGGAAATATATTCGCAAATACTCGGTTATATACTATTATATATAATATCTTCCGGTCTTTTATAATTAAAATACCTGCGTGTCGCCAGGCCAGTATTTCAGGACGACGTTTTTTGTCTTTCGGGTCATTCTGAATGAAAAAGGTTGTTGCAAACTTTTCTACAAACTTGATAGTTTCCGAGTTATAAGCGATTTAATATTTGAGAAAGTGCGAAATACACAACTGTCGACGCCAAAAGATAATATAATATTTTTAAGAAAGCACCGTTTTTATCATTTAGTCTAATTTATTACTCTCTCTCTCTTTCTCTCACCAATTTACTACAAATGTATGATTATGTCGACCGGACTCTACCGCGTTGTTTACTGACTACTGCCTCTATTCTCTGTGCGTGTATTTATCTTCGAATTGACGGGTCGAAGTAGATGGTCTATGGGGATTCGGTCTCAAAACTTCCAAAATCCGCCACCAGAGGCGCTGGCGTCGCGCGCCATTGACAGGTTGTTGGACGGAATCTGTATTCATGAGTTGGGGATTCCGCCGCTAGATGGCGCTGTCAAACCAAACGGAATCTGTGTGTCATTGGACACCTGTCATGCGTCATTGGGCATCTCACGCATAGATGGCGTTACACGTCATCTGTCATACGTCATTGGACACCTGTCATTGATGGGTTGAGCATCTCGCGCATAAATGGCGTAGATTTGTTTGGCGGTGTACAAACCTAACGGAATCTATGCGTCATTGGACAGCTGCCATTGATGGGTTGGGCATCTCGCGCATAGATGGCGCCGATGTCGCACCTGTCTGGTGTTGGCGTGGATTACGGGGGGCAACGTGTATACAGGGGTGCATCGAAAAATAGCGGATCGATGGACCGACGGTATATCGTTAAATCGTATATAGCAAGGCGTGACCTAAATAGCGTGGTGGGCTCCTCTGGTCGGTCGGTCGGTCGGTCAGAATGTCTCATAACCTGTATACGATGTACTGTTATTATTATACAGGATGATACCGTTCAAAATGAAAATAGTATAGACATTCTGACAATTATTTCGCAAACCAGAGGTATTTTCAATAAAACTACAATAATACGTTTAATATTTTATTGAAAATAGAAAAAAACTACATAGGTAATATGATATTTGAAAACCAGTGGCGTAGACGTTCAACATTTCTCTGGGTACAGGAAAATTGTCCGTTGGTGTGGCATGGATTGGAATCAGCAACAAAGTTTCCAGTAGCACACGGTGTACCATCATACTTGCAAACATCAATAATGTTGGGAAAAACACCAAAAATGTGACATTTCTTGAGTAAAAAGTTTGCTTTCTGTTCTCCACGAACGTAGACATAGTCAGCCGCATATATCACCTTATTTTTAATTATTTCATTTAACTTGGAATATTTAACGTCGCCGGAAGAATATTTAAGCCCATGGAAATTCTTCTCCAAGTAAGCGACAGTTTTCTTGTCTTTAGTATTTAATGTAGAAAAAGGTTGCGGAGGTGTAAAGATGTAATGACTTTTCTTGAAACCAATTTCGATACATAGTTCTTTAGGTACGAATAATCCGTCAACTGTAAAGCCTTGAATGTCAACAAACGCGATCCTCATGATGTCTGATGCGGAACTGAGAGTCCTTCGTTGCTTACGAGATGGTTTTAATAACTTCGGTGAGGGGGAAGTACTCGATTAAGCAGTCATGTATAATGATGCAGTAGGCCTTGGTGTTGGTTGGAAAGCCAGTATCGGCTTCGATATCCAATCTAACATCAACAGTTGATGATTTCATGGTTTCCTCTTGTTTGGAACAGTCAATAACAAACAAAGCGCGATTTTTAAAAGCGGTATAATCTAAAAGACATCTCTTCAGAGGAGAAGAAGAAGTTGTATAGCTGGTTTGAAAGTCGCTATAGTTGAAATGAGCTTCAGTAAAGTGATTGTTTGCAAAGTCCAATTGCATACGTTCGTTGGGATAGTATTCACCATTTAAAGATACTCGAATACTAGCAGCATTCACGTGATCAAACAGGGTAGGGTCTGAGGTTGCGACGTCACGTTTACCGGTTTGGAAACATACTATAATGAAACGTGGTCTTTCGATTGCGGTGCTAGTTTTAACTGACCATATTTCTCTTCTCGCATCTGCGGTAATTGCAGGCAGTTCATTCAGATCCCATTTTCTAAACGGTATAAGTATCGGCTTATCAGTTTGAATAGCTTTCAAAAGTTGTTCTTTCACATCATCACTCGGGTAAATATGTTTGATTTTCAGTTCCATGCTTTCAATAGTTATTTTCGCTGTCGTCGTCGTTCCAGTTTTTTCCTTGATAATGATACAATCGTTATCGTTTCTAGCTCTCACAAATCTGAGAGTTTGTCTGCCACACGTAATCATAGGATAATCATTGAAAATGTTGAAAATATGTTTAAGCGGCATTAGCAAGCTAAAAGACTTGTTATGTGTTGACGCCATTATAGGTGTTGAAGGATAGTTCCATCCAGCTATAGCCATATGATTTGAGTCTTCCTCACTGTAACATACGTAAGCTCGGACAGTACTTACAATACCAGGATCACGTACTGTTTCAACTTCTCTAGCGGATTCACTGTAAGTGCAAGAGTCAAATAGGAAGGCACCAAAGTTTGGAGCTAAAGATACATCTCCTGCTCCTCCTCCTCCAGTTATTTCAACTTTTCCTTTGATAGATAGAAGGGAAGCGTTCATTGCAAAGAACGAATCTACTTGATTGATGCTAAATTCCACAACATCATTACAATTAAATGACTTGATGAACGGCGTATAAGATCTATACTCAGCCTTGCGAATAGATTCATCGAATGCTGGAGATCGATATAGATCAAACATCGGAGAAGTATGTGATGCTGCTGCTGCTGCCTCCTCAGTTTTTCTCTTTTTGTACATGATTCTTGTTGTTGTTGACATGATATCCAAGTGAGCGTAGAAACAGGATATTTGATGTAGTTAGTAGTAGATGTCGTCGCTTAGGTGCTTGGGGTAATACTGAAGTTGCCTTGGAAGCACCACTATGTCTTATAATCACTAATCCCATCTGCGCTTCGCTCTCAACTCCAACACAAGAGTACTAGTTTCACCTTGAAAGTTTACAGGACGACCGTCTTGATCTAAAGCCAACACTGTGATGTTGGTTATTTCTTGTTTCGGTATAACAGGTAGATATAGTAAATTTACAGGTGTTTCGACTATAGCGTATCCAGGATCGGCTGTCACAGCAAATTCGTAGATCGTGTGTGCAGGCGTGTCTCCGTCAAAGGCTCCCGACGTAATGTTAGCATCAAAGTGTATGGTTGATACTTTTATTATGTTTACAGGTAAATCAGAAGAATGCTTTTGACCAGGATTAAGAACTTTTTTCGAGAATCCCAATAGATGTCCAAGATTATTCGGTTCTGTAAAAACTATTTTATAATACTTGCTAAAGATTTCACATTGCAGTGTATTATTGTTAGGTTTTAGAGAAAAATAATCATCCGGAGGAGCAACTTCATTTTCAAGATTCATTTGCGTTCGTATAAATGTTTCTATGTCGGTAATTTCATAACAACCTGTCGGAAACTCGATGACTTTTAATTGACCACCACCACCTATCCGGTCGATATAATAAAATTTATCTCCTTTTTCAATATTCGGTATGGAATTGTATGAAGTAAAAGACCTAAGCGCCAATTCATAATCTTTTTTCGGATCCAACACTATCGGTGTTGAAGGACGAAATGAAAATATATGAGTAGTGCTATTGACTCTCAACAACTGCGACATGATGAATGAAAAAATATAGCTGTGTACTAAGCATTTATTCAAGTTTTTTTTTTTGTTTATTTTCGAATGGATAATTTACAGAAATAACAATTTGCTTGAGCAGTAGCCGGTCCATCCCAATGTGTTGTCCAATCAGGTCTGTTGTAGTGAACATAGCATGGAAGTCGTATTTGAAGATCAAAATTGGATGTGTATTCTGCAGGCAGTTTGTGCCATATACTCAATAATTCTGCAGGTCTCACATTGCTTATTAAATATTCCAGCGGCGGAATATTCTTCTCAAACTCTTCTAATGTAAATTCCGATAATGTTTTATTATCCATCGTTGTTGTTGTTGTTATTGTTTAGAAATTTCAAACACAATTGTCCGCAATTAACTTGATTATAAGTTTGGTAAGGATCGTTGTTGTAGAAAATTTTAGCGTTTTTCAGATATCGAACAAGTTCCTGTGGAGGCTTCAGGTTACCAAATGAATCGAAATACTCAACGTTGTTGTTTATCTTTTTATAAGCTACCCAATGAGTTCCGTTGTTTTGTGAAATATCTAAGTTCACGACGGCGCATTCTCTTTTACGTGGACCGTCTCGTGGTAAAGTGTCACGCATGAAGACACCTCGGAAATGAGGTATGTTCAAGAGCTTCGCATATTGCTTTATTTCATAATCATAAAGCGCTTTCTTGGGTAGCTTGATGTTTAGTTTTTTTGAGTTTTTTTTTTGAGGTACAACCCATAACCACCTTTAGCATTTTTTCTCAAATACAATCCTTTGCCCAAAGACTCCATAGCTTTGTTATGGCGATGGTCTTCCTCCAATTTCTTTTGTGCATTCTTGGCATCAACGACCGTTTTGGCCACACCTGCAGCTCCCCCTACGAGCGCCCCCAAGGCACTTAATCCGGCGAAAAGGGGGATCAAGGGTAGGAATCCCCCAGATTTTCCTTCGATCGGAATTATTCTCGGTAGTCGAACTTTATGTTTTCCACCTGCACTCTTCACCGCTAATCTTGCCGCTTTAAGAGCAACCAATGCAGACTTTTTTAATGTCGTGGTGGTGGGAGCATTTTTCTTCAAGGACTTTGTGATTTTCGTGAGAACACCTCGTCGAAAAGATGATTTCTTCTGCCCCATACCCAATTTTCGCTTAACTTTCATTGCGGTAGTTGTTAGCCAAGCTGCAGTCTTTTCTCCTAGTGAAGCGTCAGGTGCTTTTACACGTTCCCAGGCTCGGTTCTCAAGAATCCAATCAGCTTTGTGCCTGTCTTTCAAATTTTTGTATAAGGCGTATGCAATATCGTGGTCTCTTGCAGCACGATCCAATGGGTTCTTTCCAGGATCTCCTCGTGCTAACCTCTTCTTTAATTTAGTCCCCGCTGAAAATATACATATACATGTGTGAGAATGAAAAAAAAAATATCCTAATCTGTCGCACACTTACGTCCCAGGAACTGATACGAAGGTACGTGGAGTTCTATCGGAAGATTATTTATCAGAGAGTTTACAACACCTTCACCCTTGTACGTTAACATGAGAACTGTTGATGATGCGTTAGCAATATCTACATATATACTTTTACACATTCCTTATTCGAACGCCACACGATGAAGGTTGTTCAACAAGAGCAGTCATTACCCATTGATAACTTGGATTTTACAGCAAAAACTCAACATAGTAAACATGGTAAATTGTTACCGAATTCGTTTCGCGCTATCATCTGCGGACCAAGCGGATGTGGAAAAACGAACGTAATGCTAGCGCTGCTTTTCCATCCAAACGGTGCTAAGTTTAAAAATGTTTACGTTTATTCAAAATCGTTGTATCAACCAAAGTATCAACTGCTTCAAGAAGTGATTTCCGCTGCTAAGGGTGTTGGCTATTTCCCATTTAAGGATAACGAGGAAATTATAAGTCCAAGTAAGGCTAAAAATAGCTCTATATTTATATTTGACGACGTGTCGTGTGACGGTCAGCAGAAAATTCGAGAGTATTACTCCATGTGTCGTCATAAAGATATCGATGCTGCATATCTCTGCCAAACATACTCTAAAATTCCAAAACAGCTCATACGAGACAACTGTAACATTATAGTACTATTTAAGCAGGATGAAATTAATCTAAAACATATATTTGATGAGCATGTATCTCCAGATGTTACTTTTGATGAATTCAAAAAGATGTGTTCGGAATGTTGGGCAGAAAAGTACGGTACGTTAGTTATTGTTAAAGACTTTCCTCTTAATTATGGTCGATACAGAGTAGGATTTGATAAGTACATAAAATTGTAGGCTTATCATGTACGCCATCATTCAGTAACATGATGTCAAAGGACCAAGTTGCCGTTGCTAGTCATAAAAGAAAGATCGCAGAACTTGCTCGAGCTATACGTAAAAAGTATCTTACTTTAAAGTTAGGTCGAACTGCAGAAGATGAATCTATTAGAAAACTTTTCAAACCAATATCTGAACCTCTTAAGCAAATAGCTAAGACTCAGCAGCATCCTTCATTTATTATTAAAAAAGAGGAAAAATTGAAACAGGATGATGATGATGATGATGATGTATTCACACAGAACCCAAACTATCTCAATTTAGAAGACGTGGCTTCAACTGATGAACAAGGTAATATACCGCCGAGACCTGAAACACCACCACTACCTGAAGAAATGCGTCCTGCTGATTTTTCACAAGAAGCAATAGAAGAATACTTAGATCAATATCCCCCAATAAGCCATAATTATTTACAAGATTTTTGGACACAAAACGATAAAATTGATAAAAATTATGGACCTATATATACCGACAACATTGGTTGGATGTTAGGTAAACGCCGAATTAAATTTGATAGAGCGACTGGCCAAATACAGATATTACCTGAGGGGACAAACTTAGCAGGTACATGGTTTCGTGGCACACCTGGGCTGTATCAACTTTTATTCTATAATGACCCAAACTATGCAGATGCAGATTTACAACCCTATAAAAATCTATTGCAAAGTACCGGTGTTCATTTAGATTCGCTTGGACGCCTAAAAGGTTCGACAGGATTTAAATATAATCACATTATTAAGCCTCTCTTTAAAGATGTGCAGAAAAATAAAGGTACAATTGTCACACTATCAACATCTACAAAAATACGTAGTCCACTTAGTCGATCATTAACAAGATCCACTCCCTCAACAACAACAACAACAACAACAACAACATCATCAACATCAAAACCGCCAACAGGAAAAGGTATCGGTGATTACTTGACATACAACGAGGAACCAATCGAATACGTGTACTGGGATGATCCCAATGAATTAATCGATCGACTTAAACTCCTTATGGCATCTCAGGAAGCTGGCAATACGTCGCATGATAATGAAATAGTAGCCATCCTCAACGAGCTAAAAGAAGCTAATATAATACAGTAATCTAGTTCCTTGGTCTTTCATTTACACGATGAGTCTTGATAAATTCGGACGTCGCTTTGATAAACAAAAGACACTTCCGTATATGCGTACACCGCCAAAGTTAACACTACCCCATACTTCTGATGGAAATGTTGACTTCAAGAACGTAAAGTTGTGTAATATAAAAGATCCCACAGATAATTCAGATGCGGCAACTAAAAAATACGTAGATACTTCAGTGATTGATTTAAAAAAAATAACAGCAAAAACAGATCAAATAACAGAGTTTATTTCGAGAAATCCGCCTACTTCTGGTAAACATATGGCAACAAAAAAATATGTAGATGACTCTATTGCAAATATAACAACAAGAATAGAACAGGAGTTGGCTACAATTAAGTCTCATACCGATTTGACTCCAATACGGAAAAATATCATTGATTTATCCTCTGAATTACAACTTTTGCAAGGACGCACATCATATATATCATTGAAAACATTCGATCTTGCTAAGCGTATAAAGCCGATGGAACAACAATTTAAAGCGTTAAAACATGATGACGTACGCCAAGGAGAAGCTACAACTAGTTAACGAGCTGCACAAGCCTGCTCGAAAAAATTATCTAAGACGACGTACCATCATTAAAGGCTTAGACGATTTATGGCAGACGGACTTGGCTGAAATGCGACCTTATGCTCATCAAAATAAAAATTTCAAATTAATTCTCGTCGTAATCGATTCTTTTTCCAAGTTTATGTGGACTAGACCGTTAAAGACAAAGACGGGTGAGGAGATAACTCGTGCGTTTTCGGATATCCTCGCACATACGGAACGTACTGCCGAAAAATCTACAATCTGATCAAGGTAAAGAATTTTACAATAGTAAATTTCAAACTTTAATGAAGAAGCATGATATTAATCATTATAGTACATATAGCATCAAGAAAGCGGCCATTGCTGAAAGAGCCATAAGGACGTTGAAAAATAAACTTTACAAATACTTTAGCTTAATGGGATCGTATAAATGGATTGATATATTACAAAGCATTACCAATGAATACAATGGAACACGTCATCAAACCATCGGATGTAAACCATCACAAATTAATAAATCCAACGAAAAATGTATCTTAAATCGAAAATATACTCATTTAAAAATCGCGGGCCCGCGTAAGTTTAAAGTTGGTGACATTGTACGCATCAGCAAAACCAAAATGCTATTCGACAAGGGATACGTTCCAAGCTGGACAACGGAATTATTTAAAGTTACTAAAATTAATATTACCAACCCTGCAACGTACATGCTCGAAGATATGCAAGGTGCACCGATCAAAGGAGCCTTTTATGACGAAGAATTACAGAAAACAGCCAATCCAGATGTTTATTTAGTTGAAAAAGTTTTACGTCGTAAAGGTAAAAAAATGTACGTCAAATGGCTTGGCCTTGATGCAAAACATAATAGTTGGATTGACAATGATGCGATCGTCTAGGTGTATGGGGTGGGGGGGTTTCTGCTAAAAGTGAGTTCTCAGTCGGTTGCAGTCAGTCAGTCAGTCAGTCAGGCAGCTAGTAAAAAAAAAAATGGATACCAGTGCTAGTGGTTCAAGTTGCAGCGAGTTTGACCTCACCACCAGCAGCTCACACGAATCATCTGTAAACTACGACCGTGAGCTGGATGCTATTCTGGAAAGGTACGAAGAAGCGGCCAAGAACGAGGACCATTATCTGCTGTACACGCAGTTTCCAAATGGATCATACCAAATTGGATGCGGTCTAAGCCCAGCGAGATCATTTACTCCTGCTGTAATTGTGTGGAACTCATCACGGTTGAAACTATCTTTCAGTTCCTATGAGTGGGAACAATTAATCACCCAGCTCAATGTGGTAACGGTGAAGGAGACGGAGGAGCAGGAGGAGGAGAAGAACCTTCCTGACAAGTATGATCCTGTCGAAATCGAGTGCGGTGACTATTGCAGAATTCGACGACTAATCTATGATAGTACGAAAATTCTCGAAATAACCAAGCACAACATTAGTTTCTACCTCTCAGAAATGGACGTGAACGCTCTTTTAGAAGCAAATAATGAACTTTTAGTACCGTATATGTCTATGCTAGAAACTGTTGAATTTCCAAGCTATTATTATAATGCGCTTAAGATTGTTCGAGCTAGTTTTAATGATCAAAATTATACGTTTTCAGATGCTATTCAAAAATTGTATACATTTAAGCTCGTAGGCTGTACTTTACAACATATAGCGTTAGGACAACATATATTTTTCTATAGACATAGGATCGCTAATGATCTTGAACGATTTTAATAAAGTTTTTGTAAAAATGCATATCTGTCGTTTCATTATGATATACGTCACGTAACGTGACACGTGACGTGACGTGACACGTGACGTACGTGACGTGACACGTGACGCACGTGACGTGACACGTGACGCACGTGACGTGATACGTGACGCACGTGACGTGATACGTGACGCACGTGACGTGCACACTTTGTTCAAAAATACCAAAAAGATGTCTTGATAGCCCGAAGAACCGCGCCACAACATCAGAAGTAATGTTAGTATTATGTGTGTGCGTGTTTTTTTTTTTGTTTTTGAACACGCTAAGTTTTGAACTCCAACCACGCACTAACATTGCTTCTGATGTTGCACACCTCTGACGACTCAAGCTATCAGGACATCTTGTTGTTGTTGTTGTTGTGAACTCTTCTTACTAGAAAAATCTAACGAAATCAATAAAACATCTTTTTATAAATATTCATTTATTAAATCTAATTACATACATGTTTGAAAAAATATATATATATATAAATGTTAGTACTACATACATGTTTGAAAAAAAATATATATATAAATGTTAGTACAATAGATAGAGAGAAACTGGAGGACGGATGAACGCTTTTTATATATTTTTTTGTAATTTGTTTGCTGTGATGTTTTTTTTTAAAACTCAATATCGCTGTCTACATCAGATTCATCAAATCGGATTCGGATGTTATTTCTAGACCTATCATGTAAGGCATCTCTGCAAGATTCCTGGTCTTTTAGTTCAAACACTACGCTTTTAAAGCAGCTGTGACACCAATTATACTTTTTTTGGTATACGTTCAAAATAATGTCATGTGCATCGTGAACCTCGTGAGAATGGTCATAGCAGGCAAATAAACGTTTATTTAAAGTTTTATGTATTTCTTTAAATTTAGATAAACAATTTTTACATACGTGTAGGTAATATTGGTCCAGCCAATATCCACTTGTCCATAGACAGTAACTAGAATAATCTTCAAAAACATAACCCCAATCTGATTTTCCTAATATAGTGTGAATTAAATTTGGATCTATTTCTTTGTGACATCTAATAAAGTTAATTCCTGTATATGAAGAATCAAGATCATTTTTGGCTTCTTTAATCATAGCGTGCCATTTATATAAAGGAAATTGTTTCACAATTTCCGTAGTTAATTTCCATGGTAGTGGAGACTGCTCCATGAATTCTACTGCTGATGATGTTATTGATTCGCAAATTTTTCTAACAGCTAACTCTGATAATGTTGGGGCATTCATCTATAACAAAAAAAAAAACGCTATTATAAGATACTGTAATGCCCCCACGGAAGTGTGTCAAAACTGTTCGGAATTAAATAACGTTTGTCGTCATACGGACTTAAACTAATTTTTGACTGTTCAACAGAATATACGTTGTGTGCATACGACCTGATACAGCGTTGTGTAGCTGTTTTTTCCTTAAATTCTTTCAAACATTCAACATAATCCTCAAATGCAATTTTATTTTTAACAACATTGTACTTAACCCCTTTAGATTTTTTAACCACCTTCCCACCCTGCACCTTGTAACTATACATTTTGCTTCGAAGTCCAACAAAATGTGTCATAATTTTACCGTTATTTTCATCTTTCATTAGACCCGGCACCTTTTTGTTCTTACGCAGTATTTTATATATGTTATTTTCAGGATAATCCGAAGTATCAAATTTACTGGAATCAGCTTTAATGATCTCCTCATATGCATCCTCACATTGCAATTCGTAGATAAAACTGTCTGTGTCCATGTACATGAGCTTACACCTTTCTGCACCCATTTTTGGTAGCATATAGGTGTAATGAAAATCGTACATGACTAGTTTCGATAGGTCTAGAATTGCCTGCCCTACATACAGAGGTTTGTTAAACGTTATTTCAGCCTTGTTCAATTCGATAACCACCAGATTTTCCTCTAAAATTGTGCGACTGTGGAACCGAAAACTCGAAATCAAGTTTGCTGCCCCATAGCGACCACCCCAAGATTTAACGATTTTACATACGCGGTGCTTACGTATATTTTCCATGGTCTTACCGAATACTGCATTATTCATTAATTTAAAAAGATTTTTTTCGAAATCATTCCGGGCTGCAGCTCTACATCGAGTATTCAACTCGATGTAGGGTTTCAGCCAGGCTGCTTGTTTAAATTGTAAAATTTTATGGATTTTCGTTAACTTTAACCCATTAGCTAGCATTTGTTTTAAATTTTTATAGTGAACCGTGTACTCTTTTTTATCCGTAAGTGTTGCCATTAATTTCGGCAATTTTACCCCGCCGTCGCTGGGTGGTACGCTACGTTCTGCCGCAAACGGAAAATCTTTGTGTTTATCGTGCAGTTCTTGTGGGTACGATAGATCGACTTGTAGCACGTACCCTACGTCAGAGTCGTCGGGTATTGACATCACATCAAACGATGTTACATCATCTACCCATTTGAACCCTCCGTAGGGTAAGGGTTGCTGCATAGCCTTCCCATATAAGCTATTCACATCCAGGTACATAAGGTACTTGGACGGCTTTTCAGGATCATATTCGGGCATATATTTATTGTTGGCCTCCGAAAATCGGTTGCTACACACCGAAATTCCACCTCTTATAGCATTTTCGTAAAACATCACCATATCTAGATCCTTTAGTAGTTCTAACTTACACCCAGTGTATTTGAGCATACAGTCCCACGTATATCCGGGCATTGTATAGTACCACGCAGGATCCAGACCATAGGTGGAGAAACATTTTTTACGCAATTGCTCAAAAACGTCGGCAAGAAGCAGAATATCTGTTTTTAAATATATATCAGAATACTCTCCTAATGTTTTAATGTTAAACTGTTGCCAAACAGATTGCGCATGAGCATACTTCTCGTCACTTACACTTTCATCGTTTAATTTATTGTAAAATTTTTCAATTGGGGGCAAAGTCGTTTCATTTAATTTTTTCAACGAATCAATGTAATCGTAACAGAAAACTCCTTTCTGTGTTAATAATTTGAATTTATCTTCATCTAAATTTTGAAATTCCCTTTGTAAAATTTTCTTTTCTGATACTGCTAAAATTGAAGCTAATTCATCAAGAGACGCCCCCATAAATCGAAAAGAGTCTATAAACCGCAATTTAATGTTATTTTCATCTGAGTGCAGCGTAAAGGAGATGTATTTATCTTTGTTGATGGGAAGTAGACTTAAGCGACCTTTTTTACATAAATTCGAAATCATAAAGTGACTATCGTACCCACTTAAATTATGGAATATAACCGGCACAACAAACAATTTTCTAAAGTTCAGATTGCATGCTTGGTGTGCGTAACCTCTGAACTCTCCACTGAAATGGTTGTGATCTCTAACGATTATGTCTTTTTTTGTTTTTGAAAATCTCTTACCGCAAATATGACATGATGTTGCCTTACATGTGTCTAATTTTTCAATCATAGGTACGCTTGTTTTTATTTTTGAGTTTACAAATTGCGCAACACCAGCCATACGATTTGCAAACCAATCCATACAATCTGCACCTCGAAAGCTCTCGAAATAAGAAAGGCTATCATCATAGCTGCATTTTACATAGAAACCAGCACTATACGGAACGTGTTTTTGATATTTTATGGTTTTAGTTAAATTTACGACGCTACTTTCTTTATGATTTTCTAATTGACATTCAAAATCTGCATAAACAACAAAAGGAGTATTTTGTTGGTATGTAAAGTTTTTAAATTCAACGCAGCTCTCTTTAGGAAGGTTAATTTTATATTTATTAAATTTAGAACACAGTTTTTCATGTTCAACTAATTTATTTTGCTGATGGAAATAGTTCAGACATCTATCGCAAATAAATTTTTTCTCACGATGTTTATTTAACTGGCTACTAATAAGACGCGAAAGATTTTTAATCCAACAATAGTGATATTTAATTTCATCGATTGAATCATTATCTTCATTTGCTGGCGCTGGTGGAGGAGCATCATAATCATTTAAACGCGGATAATATTTATTTTGAGCTAAAAGTAAATTAACATGCGTATCCCGTTTATTTTCCGTTAATCTTGCTGGTACTACTATGTAAAATGATTTTTTTTCTGTTTCGATCAATTCTAAAGCGTAAACATTGACTGAAATGTTATTCATCTTTTCAAATTTTGAAATTTTTGTTAGCAGCATAGGACTATCTAAATTTTCTGTTTGTAAAACGTCAGTAAAGTGTGGATATGAGGAGGTTAGTTCTGCATGTCTTTTTTTGCTAGGAGTCCGAAGAGCGCTTACAATGGCCCAGTAAAAGCAATTTTGATCTATATTTTTAATGTTTATACAAGCATTTTTCCTTATAATCGGTTCTGGTAGTCTAATATAAGATGAACCGTTTCCCAATTGATATTTACTGATATTAACAACTAAGGAAATAATTTTATTTAACGCAAATCCCGAATCTTTTTCAGCAAATTCCGATAATTCGTTTAAAAGTTTATCTTTCACATATATCTTAAACCACTCGTCTATTTGAGTTGATGTATCAATAATATGATTTTTAGTATTAATATATTTAATTCCCAAAATTTCATTATCCCCCGATTTCCTAATAAACTCCCCGCAAAATGTTGTATTTACTTTGAGCGCACAATGGGTGTTCAAAATATTCCTAATTTTCCTTTTAAAAACAACTACACAATCTGCTAAAAATTGATTCAAGTCCTTATGACGCAAATTAGCTATGGAACCGGTTTTTATTCTACTTTGAAAGCTCGATTCTACATTTTCCCATCTAACCCTCTGACCCAATGTTAAGTGAAGTCCTGCCCCAATATGTCTAGTTAAAATCAACTTTCTAAAATGTTTAAAATGCCCCAAATTTGTTTCTACTTTTCTACAGGTCCCTACAGATAATTTATTTTGCCTTCTACTACGAATTACCCGTTTACATAATCTAATTTGTTTTTCTATTCGTTTCAGCCACACTTCCGCGTCTCTGATTGTAAAATTATCAAATAAAATTTTCCGTAGACTAACAATTGATAGTAGAACACCGTCTGTTTGTTTGATGATCTTTTTAACCTTATTTGAAGACATTTGAAAAGACGACATTTTTTTTTTCAAGCAAACACATTACTCAAAAATATATAAAAATGCTCACCCTGTCCTCCTCCTCCTGTTCTCTGCTTTGTTAATTTTCCACTATTTTGAATGATGCTAGCGGTCGGCTTTTCCCTACGTCCACTTCCCCTTGGAAGATGATCGAGTATTTTCCGTGAAAAAGTTCGTCGATGACCGGCTGGTACGTTTCCGTCACCCGCTGTGGTAGAAATAGCACTTCCGGTCCTAAATCTAGTAGCACGGCTTCCCCAAATTTCGACTTGACCACTTTAGCTGCTTGGATTGCAAATGGTGTCCCGACTGGTAGGTCCTTTAATTTTCTGATAGGTTTGCGGTCTACAATCGAAGACGCAGCATTAATTTTTGATAAATCCATCTATAAAAAAATTGAGTCGTCTAACTATTTTGAAGCATAACACGAAAAAACAGTTGCACTTAGAGACATAAAAAAGAAAAATATTAAATAAAATAGCACTTACTTTTTTTAAAATTTTCGCTATCTCGTCTCTCTCGAAGCACTATTGTACTGCGGCCGTTGTTCCAGCTTGCAGCGTTGTGCGTTAAGTGTGAAACAATGATGACTATTGCATGCGCTCGCTAAATATAAATACGTGGTTGAGATAACACACGCGTGCATGAGATAATTGTATCGTAAATATGCATATTATATGCATCATATTCTCAGTACCATTTTTATCGAGAAAACAACATTCATTGCGGTTGCAGTATTTTTTATATAATTTCTTAGTAATACATGAATGTATCGTTTGTCCGGCGGAAATTCCAATTACAAGTTGCACATGAGAGTAGAAATTTAGAAATATAGTAAATTCGTGTATGATTATTGTATATTTGCTGCCTAATTTTTTTTCAGTCAAGATTTTGATTGGGGGGTAAACGAATTTATATTTGCTATCTGAGATTTTTGACATCATTCTCTATCAGGTGTTGGTTCATGAAATTGGACATGCTCTCGGCATAGCACATAGTGCTTCTCCGAATGCTATTATGTTTGCCTTCTATCAGCATGAGATTCGTGGTCTAGATGTTGATGATATAAATGCAGTACAATATCTATATGGAAGAAAAAACAAATATGATTCAATCCCAACGTCTACCACCGCATCAGCAATACCAAAAACAACAACAACTATAAGATCTACAACTCGTAAGCAGCCGATCCTCAAAAATTTGTGTGATATTATTCCAGATTTTATGTTTTTAGCTATTGCTCCAGAGTTTTCAAATTACCGATTATATATTGCACATGATATGTTTATATGGAAACTAGACTTAAACGAAATGATTATCCCATCTCAGCCTGAACTTCTTGTCGATTATGTTCCTACAGAATTACGTCAATACACTTTACAACATATTTTCCAATCAACAAACGGTGACTTGATTACCATTGTGTCTCCAAACAACTATTTCTCAGCATCATTCCCTACCATTAAATTTCTTGATAATTTTTCAATTGATATACCCGATAGGGCTCGAATCAATGCTATTTTTCAATCAAACGCAGGACGGTCCTATACCTTTTATAATAATATGTCATATATAGAATTTTCTAACGATTTTACTGATGTGTTGAACAGAGGACGGATAAGAGACATATTTCCTGGGTTACCTGAAGTTTAGGGAAAAAATTAAAAAACAACCAGAACTGAACCGTGAAATACATAATTTGATTCTTGTCTGTCATGAACCAAATCAGTTGTCGAACAATGATTTGAGTCGATTAGTATCAACATCTAAAGTACTCCCTGATATGTAGTTTTATTGAAAATACCTCTGGTTTGCGAAATAATATTGTCGGAATTTCTTGTTGCAAGTTGTTCAAGCGCGGGTATTCAAAACATGGCACACACACACACACCAATCAACCTTATTGTTATATATACTATATGTTTCAATAAAATATCCATTATACTATTTTCATTTTGAACGGTATCATCCTGTATAATAATAACAGTACATCGTATACAGGTTATGAGACATTCTGACCGACCGACCGACCGACCAGAGGAGCCCACCACGCTATTTAGGTCACGCCTTGCTATATACGATTTAACGATATACCGTCGGTCCATCGATCCGCTATTTTTCGATGCACCCCTGTATACACGTTGCCCCCCGTAATCCACGCCAACACCAGACAGGTGCGACATCGGCGCCATCTATGCGCGAGATGCCCAACCCATCAATGGCAGCTGTCCAATGACGCATAGATTCCGTTAGGTTTGTACACCGCCAAACAAATCTACGCCATTTATGCGCGAGATGCTCAACCCATCAATGACAGGTGTCCAATGACGTATGACAGATGACGTGTAACGCCATCTATGCGTGAGATGCCCAATGACGCATGACAGGTGTCCAATGACACACAGATTCCGTTTGGTTTGACAGCGCCATCTAGCGGCGGAATCCCCAACTCATGAATACAGATTCCGTCCAACAACCTGTCAATGGCGCGCGACGCCAGCGCCTCTGGTGGCGGATTTTGGAAGTTTTGAGACCGAATCCCCCATAGAATGTTTTGAGACCGAATCCCCATAGACC